>CM036538.1:15224247-15469247 GCA_020745685.1 Tautogolabrus adspersus
AATCATCTATTCCCCCCTCTCTCTTTGTTTCATCTGTGCACGCCTCCTTCTGTCCATCTCACAGTCTCTCTGTCTGCCTGCTGTCTGTCTGCAACCATTATTCATCCGCTGATGGCATCCGGTTGAAGAATGTGTGCATTTTAGTAAGTAACCAAAATAATTAACTCTTTTGGTTACAATTAAAAAAATTCATTTAATAGCGGTTGCAGCACATTTAGCTGAAGCAACCTTTACTTAAGTCTCCATCGCACTTGCATGCACGTGTGTAAACTCTATTAAAAGAGCTCTCAGTTAATGATCTTCTCACAAAAAAAAGCACACACTTGCCCAAACAGACTGCCTTTTCAAACCAACAACAAGGCAAGCCAAACACTGGTATCTTATGTTAAGGCTAACAAAGACGCCTTCACTACTTCCCCTTAAACCCCCCTCCCAACACACAACAAACATCACACTCATTCCCTGAAAAAACTGAGCGTGCTGCTGATGAGACAAAGAGACCAAACATGATGCTGATAAATAAGGACAACCATCACTTGTGTCCTTGGGTCTCAGTTTACATTTTGGAATTATAACACAAGATCAAAATAAAGTTAAAAGTAATATATATCCACATGTTTGGAAATACTATCCCCTGCTTTCTTGGTGAGACTAATATGACAAGATTCATACCACTCTCAAATCTATAAGGTATCTTAGCAACTAAATCTAGAAGCCAGTTAGCCTATAGCAGAGCATAAAGAGCAGAAGTCTGACTCTGCCTTAAGGTCACACAATCCACCAGCACCTCTAAGCTCACTAATTATCCAGGAGACCAGAGGAGGATGTAACTGAGCCCCACTAAGTGTGGCTATTATACTTTGGGCATGTGTATAGACTAAACAAACAACGTGTTACCCTAATTAGTGAGCTTTTGAGGTGTTCCATTTTGACCAAGCCAGGTTTGCTGCTTTTCTACCTTGATCCTCGTCTTTATAATAAGCTAAAGTTAGAAGTTTCTGACTGTAGATTCATGTTGAACAAACATGAAACATTTATGTAACTGACACCGTATTCGCTTCCGCATCCTTTGCACTCCTGGCCATTGTGCACTACTGTCTAATGTATAGGCTTGTTCACATAAGTATAATGTTGTTGTTTTTTGCAAATGACAGATTAAAAAACAGGCCAATAAAGCTGCTTATTATTTTTAATGATTCAAATATTGTTTGTTCAGTCAATAAAATTATAAATAAGAAATAAGAGAAACAAAACCCGTGACAACTTCCTCCTACGGTGACATCACTGTTGGTCAGGGTCCGCACATTTGCCTGTGTAGTAGCTAGTTTTACTACAAACACACTATTACAGAGAAGATAGTTTCTCTGCTTTCCAGCAGCTCAGACCACCTGCCTGCTGTCCTTTCTGAAGAAGAACATTAACCCAAAGGTGATGTATCTTTGTTAACATTACTCATCTGCAGCTGTCTTCTTTACCACGTTCTGTAAACACAATGCATTCATAAATATTTCTGGTAGAGCAGTCTTGGATGTGGAAATGTACATATCATACCAGAGTACATTCCAACGGCAGACCAAGAGGAAGTGTGTTGAAGGATTCAGAGTGCAAAGCAGACAGAATTATTTCCCTCTAATGTATTGTAACTGCAATGCAAGCCAGGTGGAACTGATTTTTCTCAAAAATATAACTTTTTTCTCCCCTCTTGCCGAGAGAGAAAACTGAGAGTAAAACAGTAAAAACATAGGCGCAGTTGTACACAGGAAGTGGCTCTGCTGACTGAGAGGAATGCATCTTGAGTTAGATCACCACCAAATGAACAAGGTTTGTTTTGCCTTCAAGTGGTCTTAAACCTCTGGGAGTGATAGAATATAAACGTCTGCACATTTTCAACTTAAATAATTCTGATAACAACCAAAAAGTATTGCTATTAATTTTGAACACTGTGAAAATGTGTTGTGTCACTTCTATTTCTAATGCATCCTTGTAGCAGGAGGCATTAATTTCCACTCTGTTGATGTTTAAAAGTTATCTAGCACCCCACACATTAAAAACTTCATGTTCCAGGTGTAGACTGTAAATAAAAAGTGGACAAAGCCTAAATCGTCCCATTGAAAAGTAATATCAATGAAAAAGAACTGTATGCTTTAAGGCACCACTACATGAGATTGATGTTTTCACAAATATCGTCAACCAGGACAGGAATTGTTACAGAGCGTCTTCATCCTGTTATCCAGATAAGGTCTTTCTTGGTTCCAAAATAACATGATGGGGTGATCATGCTATGATGGGGAGACCCCTGTAGGGCTGGGAACCCATTGAGGTCCACAAAAATGCAAAATTCAAGGCATTTCAAAACTTCATTCCCCAACCAATGGGTGACGTCATCGATGCAAATTCCACTTCTTAAACAGTCGATGGTCCCAGGTGGCAGAACTGTGGCCTGGGCGGAGTTGAAGGTTTTGGTGTTGAACCATTTACAGCTGGAGGGCATGTTTGATCCGGCATCACTCACACTCTGAGGAATGCACACTCACAAACTCACAGCCCACATATTGAACGTGACAGGCCTCACCTTCTCAAATTAGAGGTTAAAGAAATAGTTTTAAGATAGACATGCCAGTACAACCCTGATCAAAAACATAAAGGTAAAGACCACTTATCAGGACAGCTGCAATGTGTCATTTTTCAAGTAGTACAACACACAAACAAACCTTAAAATGTTTGTGATTTGACAGAAATTCTAAATCTTCCACCATAGACTGAAAGCACCAGGAAGCCATAAAGGACTGCAGGACAGTGGGACAGCAAGCCCAACCTTACATCCATGCCCTTTAACCCCTCACTGACCTCCCAGTGGGATATAAGCAGCAGCCGACAAGCACACACATGCAGCCTGCATGAGAAGCACAGGGGAGGAAGAAGACCCCCTGTTGTGAACAAGCACTTGGTTCCCATGAATCGTAAAGCTTCTGTGCTCTTTATTTCCATAAACTGCAAGTATCTGTGAGTATGCAAGTCAGGGCACCAGTATTACAAATTAGCCCAGAAGAAAAAACACTGATTCCAGTATCATATGATCGTAATTAGACAACAGTGTTGTGCTAGCAGAGTGTCAAAGCTAGCTAAATGTAAGCAATTTCCAGCAATAATATGTATATATGCATTTTTATTTTCACTTGTATCAGAGGGATACTCAGTATCAGGCACTCAGGTCTAGGTTTGTGCATCAGGGAAAAAAGTTATCAGAAAATAACTAGTAGAATGCTAACAAAGCTGATGTCTACGGTAGCTAATGAGTTATGTTGATTTTTAAAAGTCCTCTTTTAACCTTTCTTTTTCCCTTTGCCATGATGCTTCTGATGTCTTGTGTGAAGCACTTTAAATTGCTTTTGTTGCTAACATGTGATGTATAATAATAAAATTGCCTTGCCTGAAAATATGCCTAAAGTTTCTCCTGTCACTTTCCGTTGTCTTTTCAGTTAATAATCAGTCTGGAAGAAGTCAAATGAGAGGGATTTTTATAAATTATGCAGCAGTAGGTCTGTCACATCATTACCACATTTTTGTTTTACACCCTGTGACCTTAAAGAAAAAATGTCCGCTTTTGGATTTATATTGTTTGTCCTCTTTAAAACTAACTGCAATTTACTCCATAGGAACTGGGCTCTTCTTGTGTCAAAGCTAAATCTAAACATTTATATCCCAGCTGTGTATTAGTCTGGGAGGACATGAATGCAGGCAATGTGGGACAAATATAAGTAGACAGACACAAGAGGCTATTTGTAGCAGATAGTTGCTCCCTTTTGGCTATTATACTCACAGAAAAAAAGAACCATTCAGCTGATCTATAAATGGTCAGTGCAGTACACTGCATTGTAGGATGTTTTTAGCTCAAGTAAAAAAATGAGCCATGAATTGAAGTTACTGTCTCTTTGTGTGGTCCAGCTGCCTCCTCACATCCGAAGAATCAACTCTCCCATTTATGCCAGAAATCTCACATTTCCCGATGAAACAAACACAAATAAATGCTACGGATTCAGAAAAAAAGTTCCCTGTCGTTAGAAGATTTCTACTGTCCACCTCAAAGAACCATTTTTATAGTGTAAGACACGCTTGATGTTATCCCCACACCATGATGACTCTGCAATGCAACAGCTCAAGATATGATCCTGCGATGCCAATGACTAACCTGGCTTTGTACCACATCCCCCACGCACTCGTAGCTGAACGCCAGAAAGAGAATCTAGAGCCAGATTGAAAGGACAAGTTTCTTTCAGGATATCTCAGCCCTTGGCCTTTACCTCCATCAGAAAGGGATTTGGAGGACAAAGTGCATGAAGATGGCAGCATGAGATATCCTTCTCCAAAAACACTAGTAGTCAGATGAAAACCTCAGAAGAGCCACCACTGTTCCGGTTTAGACTTGTGTGAGGAATATAGACGAAGTTATGACACTGGTTTATACACTCGTCAATACTAAACATGACTCACCACTTGTTTTTCCCACCAGTTTGATTTATATTGACACATAATTGAAACGAACATAATACAGAGTCTAACAGGCACGTTTACAGGTAAGCCAAGTCTGAATCCCTTGAGCTCAACTAAGCACAAGGAGACACTGTTCCTAATAAGTGAAGGGAAGAGCATTACTTGCTTCTTCAAGAATGTCTGGCACAGATAAGGCCTGCCTTTTGTTTCAGCACACACACACACACACACACACACACACACACACACACACACACACACACACACACACACACACAAAACACACACACACACACACACACACACACACACACACACACACACACACACACACACACACACACACACACACACACACACACACACACACACACACACACACATATATATTTAGGATATCAGTTATGATTAGACAAAGTTGTAAGTTGTTTACAAAATGCTGTCCTGTATAGGGCTGGGAAATAACTCAACAATTATCATTAATATCAATAATTAATTTGTTTTCAAACCTTTTTTCATGACCGTGCCACCTTGGCTTTGTTGTCTGCAGTCAGACAAGAATAAAATATTGGGAGCAAGCTGGGAAATATTTATCATACACTAGCTTAATCGTTGTCATAGTTTGAGAGCCAAAATATTTATAAGACATTTGAAACATTTTGGATTTCCTTCGAATCACACTCTAAAATACATTACACGTCAACGATTGGATTTTGAATACATGAGAGTGTATTTGAAACTCTATTATTAACAATGATTGTCTGAATAATACTTCCGTCTGATTTAATTAATTAATGAGTTTTTCTCTTTTGGATGAAAATTTCACCCAAAATTTGCTCCAACCAAGAGGTTCCTGTTTGTCACAGACGAGGTCATGGCTTAGTATAGAAACAGCTGTACTAGTTTGACAGTATGTGTTAATATTTGATAACATCCCTCTTCCCACGCTAACCTACAGGAGCAGAACTAAATATATACCGTATAGGGTTTCTAATTATGGCTCTATTTGAATGTGGGTATGGGAGAGAAAAAAGATGCTGCTTTGAACCAGTTGTGTACCAGAAGACAGAAGTGAGCCTGCTTTCCTCCTGCTATCCTTGGCAGCAGTGTCTGAACATCAGCAGAATGAGCCTCATGCTGACACCCCAGTACCATCTCCCAAAGAGGAAACAACTACAGATTTCACACTAACATCCATCTAACAACGACCCATCATAGCCAAACACTCTGGAAGAAGCACATTCTGGCAGTATGGTTGGCATCAAGTAATTATCTCATCAGGTACACCTAGATCAAGCAATTTTATCAGAGCTCGGCCAAGAAGTATGTCTGGTCTGGTTTTGGTTTTCTGGGTTAAACCATAGTACACTTCCACACTGTGCTTTATTATACAATACTTTTGCTGGTATCAAATCTCTAATGGAACCTTGTTACTTGTAACATAAAGTTACTTAATTAAAAAACTCCATGAGTTGTACTGGCAACCTGAAGACAATGCCTTTCACCCAGTGCATGCTGGGATAGATGCTGTGCTTATATACTGTAATAATAAAGGATGTTGGGGTGTAAGTATAATTTGGTGATTTGTGCAGAAGTGGCTCATCCGTGTTCAACTTTTAGCCAAACTGTATTCCAGGCTGTTCTCATGTTCTCAACACTGATGACCTTCAATCCCAAGTCTGCAGGGTTTTATCACAGGTGGTACACAGGTGGTTGATTGAGTGTAAAATGACTACAAATTATTGCCATTAGAACAATTGCAAGATTTTGATTCCCCATATTTGAAATTGTGATCTTTTTCAGCCAAGATCAAAGTGCTTTATAGGAAGACCCTGTTGCCTATTGAGAATCCATGTGTTAAGAAATGTACTATAACTGTGAAAACATTGGAGATGAGTATTTGTTTGATAGGAAAAAAGGGAGGCTGGATGGAAAGTGGAGGTCAGGTTTGGGGGTTGAGAAAGAGAGCGGTTTACATTAACATGAGGGGTGGTCTTCAGCACACTAAGACAGCTAGAGAAACAAAGCATGCAGAACAGAGTGCCGGGGTCTGGAACATGTTCTGGCCATTTCAATTAAAAATGCATGTGTGCACATTTGTTTGACTATACACTATACTACACAAACAATGTGGACACAGATCTGGGTTGCTTTGAGTTTATAGGCATTAGCTAGCAAAAATCACAATGACTAAAAACTAAAAGCTCAGTGGACCTGTTGTCATAAAAAAGGTCAGAGTAGTTTAAATGGATAACTGGGATTTTAATTGAACATTTTCTCTAGTTTCCTCATTATCAGGACCAAATAACATGAGCCTTTCCAGAAGCTCTCCTTTGAATTAACAATAAAAGAGTTACCATATTGAAAAGTGTAAGGAAAGTAAAGTGTTATTTTACAGAGGTATTATTAAATGCAAGTAAAACATTCAGACATCGACAAGTTAAATGCATCGCAGCTGACCATACAGCTTATTTTATAAACCTGCAGTTGACTTATATTTTCCAAGTTTTTCTCACTCCATTGTCATTTTCTCTTTATACAAAAAATGCCTGTATTTTTTTTCACACATGTATTTCTGATGGCAGTATCAGCGATATCTTTTTGCCTACTTTAAACTACAAGGTGGCAAGATGCAAGACAAAGGTTCACATGTGACACTAGCCTTCTCTAAAGTTATATTTTCAGAGGCCTTACACAAAAACACATATAGATTTAGGCTAAAAAATAGATTCTTGCACCTTAGTTTGATGATGTAAATCTTTAAGTATCATCAAGCAATGTTTGCTTCAAAGTCAGAAGATCAAACAAGAAGAATCTTTGCACATTTTTCAACCCGTGGGGAGTTGTAAAGTTTAAATTCCCTCTCATACCTCCATTATGACAAGCGCATAGTTTAAAAATTGTGGGAAAAATGTGTGAAATTTGATCTTTAACTTCCCTTGTCCTGTTGTGTTTTATTACTCTCTTATCCAAAGTAAACCACATCTTTCACTCTTGGTTATTCTTGCTTTATATACAGTCGGACCTTAATCTCCCTTTCGTCCAGCCAAATCTCTCTTACAGAACCTTCCTGTTCAGAAATCTACATCTGTCTACCACAGTGACATATGCACACACATTCTTAAATAGCAATAATATATCAAGCATGGTTATCCTTCCTTCCTGGTCCAAGACATATAGTCCATTATTGACATGTGACCTTAGCTCAGCTGTTCTGATTTTTCCACTTGTATGCAAAGAGGTAATCCATCCAGCAAATGCAAGGAAACGCTCCCCATGTGAAGAGTGCATGTGTGTGTGAGTTTGTGGGGGCGGGAATGATGGATCCAAGAAAGTGTGGGGACTGCTGACACGGCAGATGGGAATGTTTTCATTTGGTTACGAGGAATTCCGCAGAGATCTGAGGCGAGGATGCAGGCTGAATAATGTAAGAGCCGGGAATGTGAAAAGGGAATCCATTGGTTTTTAAGAGAGCAATCAGTGTTCTTGTCTCTCCTAGTGTGTCTAAAGGAGATTGGCTTGTCAGTCACACATGTGGTTTTAACAGAGGGTGTTTGGATTCAGTGAGGATCTGGGCTGGTTTGCTGCCAAATGACAGTGAGGCTGTGTCAACAACCTGCGAGGAAAAAAATCAGCGATAAACGACTCAACATGCTGTAGTTGAGAATATAAACCGAGAAGAAGTCGTAAGAGCTTAAACAAATGTTGGAATGGTGGTGCTTGCTAAAGACACATAAAATTTGACTCAGTCCTGCTTCCTCCACACAGCGTCATATACCGCCCGCAACGACAGGATCGTGGGTGGAGGAGGAGAATGAGAAACTGAAAGAGTTAAGGAAGGCACAGGGTTAACAGGAGGAAGAATCAACACGCTCATCATGATTTTAATCGTAGAATTAAAAGGTTTTTTTTTGTTTTTTTTTAAAAGAGAGCAGGTCAAAAAATATTCAGAGAAATTTGGGCCAAATCTAAACCAGCTGCTAATCCCAGATGTGAGAAAGAGAGAGTCTACACATAAACACATCATCTCTCCTCCTGGTTTGGCAATGAGTCAGAGAGAACCGCACTACTATTTCATTTGTCACCTCAGGGGTGCCATGTGCAAGCTGTGCCCTTCATCTGATAAGACAGCTGTCCACTTTGTCTGCTGGACTCCCAACTCTTTGCTTTTGTGCTAATTTGCCAAGACAGTTTCCATGGATTTATGTTTTCATTCATGCTTTGCTGACATGATGTGTCCAGCCCAAGATGTACCTTGTGACGCATTGTGCTAATACGCAGTGTATTAATGTGTGACGTAGAAGGCAGGTTGCTAGGACAGCGATGTAGGCATTCGTCCATCTTCCTTCCACTGTCCTTACTGCGAGTCCATACATCCAATAAATCCATCCGACTGTTTCTGTACTCCTTCTCTCCAACAAATGTCCGTCCATCAATCAATCAATTCCCCCACCCCTGTCAGCCAACTATCATCCCTGCAGCCATACCTATGTCTATTCCTGCATCCTTTATCCAGTCAGAAATCAGACTCAGGTTATAAAAACAATATAAACTGACACTACATCCAACCTGCTGCTGTAGCCTTGACATTGATTTATATCCACACTACATCCCCATTACAAGTAATGGTTGGAAGGAGAAAAGAGAAAGGGAGAGGAGGAGGAGGAGGAGGAAGAGGAGGAGGAGGAGGAGATAGAAAGGTAAAAGGTGAGAACAGGACAGAATAACTGTAGGATAGATGTCAAGAGCAAAAGAAAGGAAGATAAATGTGTGCGAATGCTTCAGTGAAAGAAAGAGGAGGGATGGCAGATGTTGACAAAATACCTCCTGCTCTTTATCTGTCTTCTCTCTGCCAATTTGTCAAACCAGTTGCATTGTTTCTAAAGGCAACCAGGGCTCAGCAATTAACATGTTCCAGCATGGTTCGATGATGACATACATATATTTGTGGCTAAAAATCTGTTTTTACAGGACACCAATGTGTGTGTGTGTGTGTGTGTGTGTGTGTGTGTGTGTGTGTGTGTGTGTGTGTGTGTGTGTGTGATGGACAGTCTTGTGGAACTGGCTTGTCCTGATACAAGTTTTGAAATGAGACGCCTGTACTGGATGTAAACAATGAGGTCTGCAGTTGATATTTCATGGAGTTTGGTCAAAGTTTACCCCGACCGAGAAGTGCCTCGGGATGCAAAAACGATTCACTGATCTCTCAACACTACTGTATAAAAAACTTGCAAAACTGTGTAAGTAAAGTCCCATACTATTAAGAAGCCACCCTGAAGTTGAAAGTTATGTTTCTGCAGACAAAACCTTACTGTTTCAGGAATTTGAGAGCGGTTTCTGAGATACCATGTACCCATCTAAGACCTTCTAATTCTGTGTTGCGAGAAACCACTAGCCGCTTGACTATCCACCCTGTAGAATAAGACCTTATGAAAGGTTATGACAGACTATGAGTACCATATGCTGCATGCATTCAAACATGTGCGTACCGTATGTTCAAACACACATGCTGCTACATGTTTAACAGTTTTATGCAGGTGTGCCTACATGTACTAATGACTTGAGAGGGATTTATCCATGCATGGCTATGAGTTGCCGTCAGCCTAAAGGTCTGCCCACCAGATTCATGCATTCTGTACATACCAGTATTACATGCCTGCTGCTCTTGCTTGTTTCTGCTCAGTGTGATTTAATGACTTCCTGCAAAGTCAACTCCAAACTTCACAGTTCAGATATGGCATCTATTTTGACGTTCCAAATCGACAGTCAGTCTACTTGTTAGCCAATCTGTCAATGATAACACACCAAACCAGCAAACAGGGTCTAAAATTCTGTAAAGCCTTAAAATCTGCAGCACAGTGAAGACAAAAGAAGTGTTTAAACTATGGGCTCGACATCCACAGATTGACAAATACTTCTTACTGAGAAAATACGATGCGGTGCCAAGATGAAGTAAGCAGTCCAGGAACAAGATGAGGGCAATTTACTTAATAGTTTTGATTTGAGTTTCAACAGGCCCTGGCAGGACTTTAGCAAACACACCAAATCCTGATCTCAGTGGGGATAAGTTATTGCAATGAAAGATGTGAGAAGGTTCAATTTGTGCCCAGTTTTTGAAACCTGTTATTCCTGTAACTTTGTTCTGAGCCTCAATGATTACATTTAAGACCACTGCAGCTCCCATATAACTGACCTTGTAGTAGAGTTGTTTTCCATTATGTTATAAAAGGTCACTTCAAAAATACGTTCAGAATCCTTTTCATATTGTTACAGCATGTCTCTGATTCAGATAGATTGGCAGGTGCGAAATGAAAGGAAAAAAATCTGAAGGTGCTACTGACGATGATAAGGCCTTTATATATAACACTTTAAGTGGGAGGTTTTAATTGGATGTCTTTTACTCTTTAGTCCAGCTAAACTTCAATAATTGCTTAGTAATTGGAAAACTGAGTACAGGGACAGAACATAACAGTTCAGATCATTAAATTGCTAAACCCTTTGCTACAACTATCAGCAGTATTAAGACACAGCAGGTTCTCTAAATGCCAAAACATTTGGTACAAGAATTTATTGAAGAGACATCTGGGGTCTTATTTTTAGCTTTTCCAATTGCAATTCCCTGTGTATAAATTAATGAAACAGCACTTGGCGAGTGTTAGCATGCTCTGCTAACTGGCTTGCTAGCTACCAAGAGTGGTAACCCAGCATTAGTGCTTTAGCAAAACAAATTCAAACATGAATCATCAACTGGTCATGATACTAACTTTTCCTATGAATTATTAGCTTGAGCAAAACTTTATCATGCTTGTACATGGCTGTTTAAGTGTTGTTTAGCATATATCATCAGCTATGCCGTGGCTAGCTCTTGAACACTTTAGCAGCCGGTCGGTTGTTTGCATGAAAACATTGATTGTTCATACAGGTTCATATTTAACCCAAAAAATTATCAAAAGTATTTGAGGACAGTACACCTTTTTTGGTTGAGGATTCAGCACACATATGTTACTGAGGGTGTGTACGTTTTTTGATTTACTGTCGTATTCAACCCATCCATTGAGCACTGTGTATCAAGCATCTTCCTGTGAACGACGTATTAAAGTTCATATAATGTCATGGATAAACCATAAGGCCAGGGTGAATGGTACCTTAACTGGAAAAATATTCCCTTTCAACACCCACAGAAATCGAAAGCTCAGGGTCCTTTGAACTGTAATCAGACACAAACTGCATCGAAACAATTTCTGCAGTTCTACATTATCCCGCACTCTACAGCTGAATGGGTAGGGAGCTTGTATTGAGGTGCTTTGGGTAAGAGGTTGACAGTATGTAAGCTGTAATAGGTTGTGTAGGCTATCCAGTTGATTTAATCAGAGAGTGTGGTTACCGATAATCCTATTTCATATATGGGTCCCACGCTAAATCCCCCGGCAGCACGTGCAGCAGAGCGGCAGAAAATCTGCTGCACTGGGGATTCAGTAGAAGTGTCCACGTGCTGGACGGATGCTCTCTTATGAACACGTTAAACCACTGTATGCCTGACAAGCCGGCAGGGACGGGAGTATGAAAATATGATTTGCCTACATGCTAGCCAGCAGGCACACATGTATATGCATGCAAGTGTAACACAAATGCAGACCATATAAGGCAGATGAAAACCACATATAACACATTATATAGTGCATATTGTGATGTAAAAACTGTTAATTTGGAAAAAGGATTAAGTGAGCTTGGCATGTTGGATAATGCAGATTAGATGTGCAGCAAAAATGAAATCTTGCGTTAACAATCCCCAGTTTAAGTTTGTAGTTTCAAAACATATGACGTCAAAGCTTGGCGAGGTCTGACAGCTTAAAAAAATCTATGCCTGGTTACGAAATTCCCTTGATTTTCTTATAGCACAGTTGTCGAAAACTATTAATTGCTAGACATGTTCTGATGAGGCAGAAATCCCTAAGCTGTCTTGATGTGTTGTAGGCCTAATTCAATCAATCATCAGTGACAGGAGTTCTGCCATGTCACACCTGCTCAAATGTAAAGCTTTAGTTTCAAACAGAGCGTGGACCTTTACTTTTAAGTCTACATATCAGCTATTATTACTTCTCTGACATCTGAATAAGTCTTGTATGTGAATAGTCAGCCTGGATAATGCCATCAGATCCTATTTGTATAGGGAAATGACTTTATGTCATGTGAGAGCCATGCAGGCTAGCAAGCAGGAATTTCAGATTTTTAAGAAGAGAAACAATCGAGATCTCACAATCTGTTCACTGTTCACCACGTTTCCAAGAAATTAAAAAGTTTTGTGGCCAAACAAGATGCTGTGTGGGCAAGTAAGCAGCTTGAGGCTCTTGGGTTGTGCTCTCGTGTGGCTGTGGCTCAGTTGGTAGAGTCGGTCATCGCGAAACCGAAAGGTTGGTGGTTCGATCCCCAGCTCCTGCAGCCACATGTCCGATGTGTCCTTAGGCAAGACACTTAACCCCAAGTTGCTCCCGCTGCTTTGTCGGCGGCGTATTAATGTGTATGAATTGAATTAGTTACTTCTGATGGTCACTTTACAAAGTAGCCTCTGCCATGTGTGAATGAGTGTGAATGGGTAGGTGTGACCTGCGGTGTAAAAGTGCTTTGAGAAGTCAGAAGAATAGAAAAGCGCTATAGCTCAAGTCCATTTACCAAAAACTCTTGATTACTTCCTAAAACATCAAAACCATAGCAGTAGCTTTTTTTTTCCAAGCCTTGACTTATTACAAGTGTTATGGTATCATGCAATTTCATATGGCTCTAATTTCTTGCAGTTGTGTGCTCATTTTCTCTGACATCATCCAGGGGCATCTTTTCCATGCACACAGCCATTCTCGCAAAGCAACAAGGGTGGGGCTGCCCTCTTTGTTAGACTGGTTCCCTGTCTTTCAACAGTGCATTTTCATGAAGGAGAAACCACAAATCTAACAAGGTCAAACAACACACAGCTGCTGGTGCATCAAACTAGACCAGTGACCCCGATACTCTTGCCCACAAACACTACTGCTCCTTTGAAGTGAGCAGAATTTTCCATGCTCCTGACATGAAAGATGTCCTGCAGTTTCACAGTCTAAGCGCTCCACCAAAGCCTTCACCTTTACACACACACACACACACACAGGAAACTAAAATATTTATGTGAACTGATGGGAGATATTTTTAAGAGCCCCTTTGGTCTGTTTTGTCTTTTTGTGACACTTGTAGGTCACAAGAGTTTAAAAGGTCAATTGGTGGTGAAATGGGGGCTCCCTCGGGGAGGATGAGGACAGTTCCTGATCTTGTCGTCTATAGTGATCAATGGCCATCTGATACTCATTCTTCTGCACAATGTTCCACTACGCAACAGTGTGTGTTGACTGCATGGCTTAAATAAAAAAAGTAAATAAAAGGATCTGTTTTTTTATTAACTAACAATCACCATGCTATTTGTCAGCCATAAACTACTGAACAATAAATAATACACTGATAGCATTTTGTCTGGATTGAAGTAAACAAAAAGTTCCAAATATTCAAAATCTAAATACACTTTGTGATGACCCTGCTGGTTGCATACACACTAACACATCTGGTTAACTGGCTTCCTCATCTCATAATGCTTGTTAAATAGACTAATTATATTGTTGACAAATATAACGTATTTTTGTAAGTAACTCCTTGTCTCCTCCCTTTATTTGTCACTGGTTTAGAGTCGGCTGGGATAAACTAAAATATTTACACTGCACCATCCGCATCTCACAAAGTCAGAAAAAAAGCGAATCTGGCATATCTCTACATCTTTTTCAGTTGCCTATAGCACCAAAAACTGACTCAAAATGTACAGTATGTTAATGTATTACACCAACCCATCATGGAGACGATCAACCTTTATTAATTCATTCTCCCAAAGTGTGTGTCTAAGTTGAGCATTGACTTAATATTGACCTTTGCAAAAAGCTTAAAAAATAACCTTTTGCTCTTGGGGCAAATCCCTCAAGATAAGAACCAAATGGAAAAGATTTACGGTAGATGCTTTTTTTTCTGGGGTTTGGCAGTAAACATTGATAGAGTCCAGGCTCTGAGCAGTTTGGAGAAAAGGCAGAAATCTCAAGAAGAGCAATAAAGAATGATAAAAGCTTGGACATGGATGGAGAAACTCCAAACAGAGGGTTAGAGGAAAGTGATTCTTGTTCAGCTTGGTTGTTCTTTCAGAGCACATGTTCTGCATATACATTGCATGGTTGCGTTAGAGAGAGTGGTGAGGAATGAGTATCTTGACGTTAGTAACCTAATGTGAGTTGTCTGGAATCTTTCTAAATGTTTTGTCAAGGGCTTGATGTCGTACAGAGGATCTATCTGAGGTTCAGAGGGTCACAATGGCTCTCAAAGATGTTTTTCTCTAAATAAGTTCAATTCATGCCGACAAGGACACTTGTAGGATTGATGCTTCTCTGGCCTCGGTCTGGGACACTTTCCAGGCATTGTTGCATTAGCAAACATGCAGTACATCAATGTCAGCCCACGTCAACAGGTCATCTTATTCAGCACTTTAATGCCTTTCCCTCTCAAATATAAAACCAGACACTGTTTCAAGGTCACTCTGTATGGTTTAATAAACTCGATATCACAGCTGTGTGTTTGTCTTAAATGACCCAACATGAGCCTCGCTATACATCCTTGACCAAGGCAGAGGAAGAGCGAAGACACCCTTGAAGACTGCAATGCTACTTGCCTCCTCTGACTATAGAGGAGGCATGAGTGAACACATTTTCATATTTTACAGGCTGCTGACCAATAGGAATTCATTATCTCTGACAAGAATGACGATGCTATGTTTAAAAGACTGATTGAAGGTGAAGATGACGCAGGTAGGGAATAAAATCCAGACAGTGAAGTGAAACTGGGGCGCCAGACAAATATCTAAAGCATCAAAAGGACTTTAATCTGCCAATAAACAGAAACATGCTTGAAACAATGAAGGAAACAACATGAAAGAAGGACGCAGCTTCTTTTTACAAAGTGTTTACAGATCTTTTACTAAATCAAGCTCACTTATAGGCTGTATAAATGTAAGATTCTTGAACCTCCTTTATCTAAGAATAGACTTAAAGAAGACAGTCTCTCTTTAGATTCTCAATAGGAATATTTTATATTATCACGGCTCTTATTCTTCAAGGACTGAGACTGCAGACTGAGCACAGAGAAGCACTAGAAGCAATAACTGACTTCTCTTATTTACATGTAAGAGAAGGTACCAAGGAAATGAAAATATAATCCAATTTTGTCAGTCAACATAATAAGATATTGCCAAGACTGTCTGTTTAACACTGAAAAGGGTTGTAAGGGCTGCTTCTATCAACCAGTGGGTTGTGACCTCTCATGGGTTATTCCCGCAATTAACCATAAGCATAAAGAAAGTAAATGCCGGACTGCAACAAAATAGGAACAGACAACACATCAGACAAGAAAAGTGTGCAAGGAACTCCCAAACAAATGACACTGCTGTTCAGGTATGATAAGTTAGAAAAAAACTTTGCACATCTACTTCACAAGACAGGTGCGTAGGAGAGCAATGTGTCCATCAAAAACTTAAACGATAAACTAATTGGCAACGTTTTGGTACTAGACAGATCTGATGAATGCAAGTTAGACAGTGTGTGGGAGTTTATCTTTAAAGTTTCAGATATAAGTAAAATGAAATATTGAACATGAGCGAAATATTGTTTCTTTTCCGAGTCACAAATCTACAAAGCAATCGAGTAAGACTTTAAAGGAAGGTCAAGGTAAATTCAGATTTTTCATTGAAACATTTATAAGAGGTTTCTATTCTGTTCAACTTAGGAATGTTTAAAAATGAGATTGTTAAGTAACACATCCTATTAACATGTTTGTTATAATTGAAAAAACACTTTAAAAAACACGTTTGCAGAATAAAAACTCTATCATTGTCTGTCCATTCTGTCTATCCCTCTCCTCCTGCTCTTTTTGTTGTTGACACACTCACTGGACCTGTCCTGCACAGTCTGATGCTGTTTGTATAACCTACTGTGTGTCAAAGGGAGTAAGGCAGACAGGTGCAGCTGGTTCTCCGGATCTAAAAACCTTCCACTGCACCCTCACTGACCTGAGAAACCACCTGCTTGAAGCAACATCTGCTTTTTCATATTTTTGCTTCGGTTTGGTATTTGTTTATATGTGAAACAGAAACAATAGCGAAGTGCAAGCTTGATAATATCATTGATTTAGAGTTTCAAAAAGGGGCATCATACCAACTCCAACTTGAACCCTTGGTTCCCTTGTAATGTATTGATTTTTATATTTAATACAAAGTAATGAAAACAGAAATTAGACAAATGAAAACAACCCTCTTAGTTTTCTTTTTCAGTCAAAATATGTTTTTTTTAAATAAAAATCTTCCCTGCCATGAACATTTCAAGCTGCGTCCACTCTCCTCCATCATTCTTAAATTCACTGTCCTCTTTTCTCCAAGCTCACATTTATCACACCAACAGCAGCTGTTGCTAGGCAACAGCACACACCCACATATGCATATAAATACTAGACTCATTATAATTAACTCATTAAAGCACAAAATACAAGTTCTTAAGGGATCCTGTATCTAAATGGTGATTTATAAAACATATGTTTCGTTTTACAGATGTCTGTTAGTGTATGGGAACATAACAGAAACTAAATAAACTGTGCCTTCCATTTTTTTTATCATGTAGCCTACAAGTCAGTTGCTTTGAATTTATAAAGAACACGTTGAAAACTTCACTTTCTGTTGTGCCGTCAAAATGAAACTACACGCACGATAACTCCCACGAACCCTCAGTTTGGATGAGTCTGAATTGGACCCAGTGCTTCCAGGAATCAGATTTCAGCCCTTCAGTAGCAACAACTACAGGCAGGTGCACATGCTTTGTTCCAGGTTTTGTTATAGAATAAATGAATGCAGCAGCTGAATCAAAGGCAGGGCAGAAGAGAAAAGAAAGGGCTTATTATACAGTACACTGAACAGAGAGGTGTGTGTTAAAGATACTCAGGCATATCTTAAAAATTCTTTCACGCTCACACAATCATGCATACGGCCATACAAGACGGGTACAAGTACAGACCTGCAGAGAGAGGGTGTGTGTGAGGAGTTTTAGCAGCATGTGTGGGAAGGTAGACAGGACTGGCGCTCTACTGTTAGTCCAGAATGACACAACAAGGAGGAAAAAGAAAACTGGAAATCCAGTTACTCTGATAAACTAGAAAATTCACGACTGGCTGTGATTTGATTAGAAAAGGCCAGATTATGTGTATGTTAAAGTTTGTAGAGGCTCTTATCTTGATTTGACAACGCAAAGAATGAAAGAGTTGCCCTTCAGAGGGTCAAAAATGTCATATACACAGAGATATATACTCACACACATATAACGACTGTCACAGTCTTTCCATTCACTGTTACACTCTCTTTAGCCCAAAGAAAATTCTTGTGTGCAAAGTGCTTGATTTAAAAATCATTATCAATATAAACTAACCCAGGGGGGAATATTAAATGAACTATTGCACATGTTAATTCACTCAACTCAAAATGAATGTTTAATTTCGTTGTTTGAGGGCAGTTATAAAAAGTGACAGCATCACATCTATGTGTGTAATGGAAACACTGTCTTTTATTATCAATCTTCCATCACTCTCATCATGATCATAAATTTAAGAAACATTACATTTTCTCCACTGCTTTTACACCTAAGGAAACATCAGCTTCCTTTTTCCCTTTCTTCCTTTGTCAGTGGTGGAATTTTCCACATGGCAATCTTCATAAGACCATGAGACAGAGAAACCGGGCGGAAAAGGAAAAGTGTCTTCCTGTGACCTTCCGCTTGGACCATCCATCACTGAGATGGGTTTTAGCAGCAAATTGAATGTCTGTCTCCCTCAATCTTCTTCTTTCAGTCTTGCAGATGTTGTTCACTCAAAACACAAACTCTCTGTTAGTCACACAGTGTTAAATAAACAGAAAGTTGTGTCTAAGAGGGAGGAGGAGGAAGAAGAGGAAGGCAAAAAAAATGACAAGCACAGAGAACAGAGAGTAAACAGGCAGCAGACGCTGACATGGAGAAACAGAAGAAGCGACAGAAACACTAAAAAACTTCAATTCTGCTCACTCCCTGTAAAACACTGAGGAAACCAGCCAGGCAGCGTTAACAGGGCATCCCTGGCCTACATGCCGTTAAATCTCCTCTGATAGTTTCCCACAGGAGTGCAGCCAGACTGGCACGTGCACTGAATGGGGCTACAACCTCCAGCCAGCACAGAAGAGGCTGAACAGCTGGATTTGTGCCCAAGATACGAGCTCCATCCCTGCAGAGAGTTAAAGTACTCCATACCTGCTGCCTCTTTGCCAGCTGAACCAAAGCTGCTGCTGCTGCTGCTGCAAGGACATCTCCTCCCCTGCCTCCTACCACAGCCACACACTGCAGGGCCTCCTCTGTGAGTACAAAATGCACCCAACCTGTATGCTATCCTGCATCATTTACTCACACACTCACAAGACCACTTTTACATTCTTAATTGTTTAAGTGACACATTAAGAAGGGTGCTCACTTCTCAATTATGCACATTAGGGGTGGCATTAAAGCATGATATCAAGCCTGAAAATTACCCACATTTTTTACACTCAAGCAAAATGGATCCTCAATGTGCGTGGCAATGAGTGTCCCTCCTCTCTTATGCACTAAGCTAACGTCATAACCCACATTTTAAAAATCAGACAATCACATTTGAACCACTGACACACGTACGTCTGCAAGTTAATGTATCAGAGAGCTAATACTATAGATATTAAAGCAACCGTATATCTAATATGACACAAGGTTCAAAGGAATAATGCTGATGATTTCGTGCGAAATGAAGAAGACCTAATTAAAAAAATGCCATTCAATTGTTTAACACATGAGACAATAAGCATGTCATCTTCCATCTTTCACCCTGTTGATGCCTGCACAAATTCAGCACGAGCGCCCTATCCCTGTCCCAAAAAAATCATGCGTAAAAGAAGGTGTGCCATTTTTTGCGAACCACTGCGAGGAGCAGCCTTACCTGAATCGGGGTGAATCCTTTATACATTCTTCAAAGTCCACCGTCATTGTTGCGTTTTCTCGTATATTCTCACTTCAGTCTGCTAAGGTCATTGCCCGCGGCGAGATGTCGCTTGAACCGTGCGGATGGTGACTGGTATCCCCTGACGCGCAGCAGTCTGTCGCCCCTCTCCCGGTGGCACAGTGACACAAAATGCAAGCAGAGTGAGCGGCAGGCGGATTACTACTACACTGCTGCCACTGAAGCCGAGACAGGCGAGAGGCGTAGCTGCACTGAGGAGACTGTAACAGCAGTGAAGAGCGCCAACTAGTTATTAACCGCTGTAACACTACTGAAGAACATATGCGCAAAGGTTTATAAATAGATAATCATTTAAGAAAATAAGAATCTAATTGGAAACGGAACCTAAACACAAGTTTGTACACATAAGCTAACAAGCAAATATATCCTATAGCAGCCGTATAACGCAAATCCTAGCTGTTTAAATCTGGTTCTCAAAAACCTCCAGAAAATCATACACTAATACTGATGTTTATGGTTATTTAATTGAAGAAATTGCCTACTACACTCTACATTTTAAGTGACTGTTTATTTAAATGTTATTGGCATGTTTTGATTATTAAATCAAAACATTCTGATCTAATAATCACATGGTTAATAGCTAAACTTGCTTATAATCAAAGAATTATAAGTCAAATGCAAATGTTGACATTGCTGTCAAATGTAAGCTGCCTCAGTAATTTTTTACTTCTTAGGCCAAATATCAAATAAAAAACAGCTCTAAACATTTGACATTTTCAAAGTCAATTGGACAAAAGGTGAAATTAGGCTATAAACCCATATTGTGTATAAGCCTTTAAAAGTGTCTGAAAGAAAATTTGTTCGAAGATAAATCAACATTTATTATAAATTCAATAGAGCAAAAAGGTGTCCATTAGGAAGAACACTGTGGCGCCCTCATCAGTAGGCTATTTGAGTAGATATTTTACACAATTCCGATTTTTTTTGTTTCTTTTAATCTTTCTCGGTCTTACACATGAGCTGTTACTCCGGTTGCCTGCCTTTATCTCCTTTGCTGCGGGCTCATCTCTACTACCTTTATGCTCTCTGGTCTCAATGATTTTGAACGGAGAAAGCTTTGCGGCTGGTCAGAGGACGACGACGACAATTGTGACGCAATCAAAAAGAGACGGACAGGACTCATGAACTGCTACAACCGTAGAAAATTCCTTGCGAAAAACTTCACCCAGGAACCATTTCGCCTGACTTCAAACATTAACTAGTACGGAAGTTGTTAATTCCATGCCAACCATATGAAGAATACACAAAAAGATGGTCTTTTGTAAAGGCAGCGTGTGGTCGTGAAGCATGTTGCCGAAGATGTCTAGCGGCGGGATGTGACGTCTTTATTTTCGCCTGGCTTCTAAAACCACTAAATCGTGGCGTGTCTTGTAGTCCCAGTGCTAACATACTGGTTCTTTATGGAGTTAAATAAAATACAATAACGATTCGAGTGATAGGCAAACCAACTTCCTTTACTTATTCATTTAGTAGCTTCACCCAGGGCTAAAATGTATCCTACTTCCGGACTACAACTAACACAGCGTGCAGCGAAAGTGCAGTCCGTCTTCTCTCTGCTGTGTTTTCTGTCCTTGAGTATGTCGACTCTGTTCAGTCCTTAAAAAAACATGCCTCACTGACTACAGTATGGATGCAGTGTTTGTGTCAATGCTGTATCATTCTGAACGCATTAATTTGAAAGTGTAACTTTTCATTCTTACAGAAAAAACATGACAGAGAAGTGTCAAATACAATCTGAGGGACCATGCAAAACTTGGCACGTTATCTCGTCTTTTTTCAATACACTGGAACAAAATACAGGTGGGTTTTAGCTGCAGGCTAACGTGGTACGTTTGAAGGTGTGTTATTGTTATTGTTGAGTGTTATTTCATTATTTCTGCAGTGGTGTAGTAAAAGTACCGCCACATCAGCTGAGGAAAGGAGTCCAGAACTACTTAGAAGTAAGTGGTAGTAATATTGTATTTTCATATCCCCCATTACACTTCTTATCAGCTCTAAGTTTACAGATGTATTTAATATCACTTTGTTTATTTGTGTAACTAACCTCTCTGCCTGTATGAAAGTATATTTTACAGTAAATATCCAACTGGGTTTGAACTCTCTGGTGTTCTCTTTGTGTGCAGGATGCAATAAGGAGGCTGAAGCCACTCAACCCAGTGTGTCTGACAGTCTCCAGCCGAACTGACACAGGTGTCCACGCTCTTTCTAACTCTGCTCATTTCGACCTCCAACGCAAGAACGACAACCCGCCGTTTCCTGAAGACATTCTTGTTGATGCCATTAATTTTCACCTGGGAACAGAGCAGATTAGGTGAGTCAGGTGTTGGAAATCTCAAAAGCGCTTCCAAACAATTTCTGTGTATCAGTAGAACACTTAAAGTTCCTTGGTTCTTGTATCCATGTCGTATATAATCTGTTTTTAACTTGTTATTTTTTAAAGCAGCTGCAGTCAGTTTACAATGAAAGTACGATTTCACACCTAGGACTGTTGTGGGTAAAACATCAACATATGTACAGTATATTTGTAGATTTGGAGCTCACCAGCACATGGCTAATAACTCAACCTTTTTGTGTTAACCACTCAGGAGTGCGGTGACCATGTCAAATGTTACATTATTTTGATCGATATTGAGATCACGATTATTAATCTCACTGATTTTACATCTGCGTCACATGCATTTATCAAACTGAAACATTCTTTTTTTAAAGGTTTATTTTTGTGCTTTCCATGCCTTTTTTGAGAGACAGGACAGTGGATAGAGTCAGAAATCAGGGAGTGAGAGAGTGGGGAATGACATGTGGCAAAGGAGCCACAGACTTGAACCTGGGCTGTCCGCTTTCAGGACTGTAGCCTCTGTCCATTGGGCGCTCAAACTAACCGCTAGGCCACCAGTACCCCAAACTTAAACACTCTTAACAATTTACGATTCTGAACACTTTTGAAAAAAAGTAACTCTGACACCTAGCGTTTAAAATGGGTACTGCAGTCCAAATTCAAAACATTAAAGAGAGCTGTGTCCTCCGTCCCCTCCTCCCCTAGAGTCGATGTGCAAGCAGGTTGCCATGTTGCGGACACGGAAGCTTCAGTGTTTAACCAGCTCTTCAATGGTCTTGAAACCTTTCTGTGCAAAAGCATCTCCAATATTTATCCTAGTTTTACCACGTGTCTGGTCGTCGATCTTATTAGAAAAATGCAGGGGCTTTTTAGGTCGGGTAGAATCAGATACATTGAACGGGTTCGCTTGACTGCTTCCATCTCTGCAACTCCTGTTGGTTTGCCGTTTGCTTTCCGTGCATGCTACTGAGTGGCCTCCAAAACGGTGACCATTCTGGACTGAAATCTAAACCTAGAAGGAGGACATACTGGCTGCTGCATCATTTGACAGAGAAGCAAGCACTTCAACATAGCATGTTTCCTTAATGTCTGACGATAGTAAGGTCATTTTATGATTTAATTCAGTAGATGTCTTACGTGTTGATCCTTTAAAAATAGATAAATAAAAAATAATTAACTATCTTTTGTAGGTAGTGGTGATGTACCCTTGTGGCCAAAATATAACAACAAACATTTACCACGCTTGGAAAAACCTATAGACAAACAAGCACAACACAGCATGTGGCACAGTAATCATTTAATCTCAATTATCTTGTATTCATGATCGTGGGAAACCAAAATCATAATTGAAATTGAAGCTTGATTAATTGCCCGGCACTTCTCTGTTGTCACTGTAAATAATCATTTCATTGCATATCTTCATTAATCCAGGTTCTTCCCTCAAGAGCTACGATTTAGTTTCATATCTGCCATTTACAGCTTTTGTGAAATGCCTCAAGTCCACCTGTTGAGCAGTTAAATGCAAAGAACATGACATGTTTGTACATATTTCGAAATCAAACAGAAAAGGACAACACAGAGAGATAGAGGTAACTCTTAGAAATGGAAGCCCAGTCTTTGATTGAGGGTGAGGAAAGACAAAGTGAGAGCACTGAACAGATACAGAGTCTGAATAAGGACAGAGGTGTGAGAGTGAGAAACAGAAGAGAGGGAGGAGGAAAGAGAAGCTCCCAGCATCCTGTTAATCCCTAAACCTGCAGAGGGAAGGTTAAAAAGGATTATCCCTGCTCCGTTTTCAGGTCTATAGTATCTATTACTACACACACGTTCACATACACACACAGACTGATACACTCATCTAGCTAAATGGAAATTAACGCCATGATTAGTATGTGAAACCAAACAGGAAATAGGCAGTATAATCACACTTTTTGTTCTCAGCAGTGTTATAAATTATAAAGCCTTTCTTATAATCTCTTTGCCAAAATGTGTAATCACTTTAATGTTCTCACGTGCTCCCTACTGTCAGTTGGTATAGACGTTTTGAAACCCAGCACGGTAAATGGTCAGTTCTGGCACACATTACTATCTTATCACATTGTGCATGAAGGCTGGAGGTGACCAAAAAGATCAGGATAGGAACCCTGGCTTTTTGCTTTGGACTTCTGCCTCCTGAGATAGAATGGTAAAGCAAGATTAAAACACAGGCTGCACACTGTAAAAAATATCTCTTCCCTCGGTTGTTCTGGGGCCTGAATTAGATGAGAATGAATGGACCTTAAGGGGAAAGTGCTGAGTAGCAAAATGGTGCTATTCTAAACAATGTCTCAGTTCCCAAATGTGTGATGCTAAGCTTTGTACTCTGCTTATGAAAATTGTATGTGTGTGTGTGTCTGGGCGCATGTGTGAGAACGTGTGTGTGTGGTGTTGGGGCCAGGCAAAGGCTGTCACTTCACAATGTAGCAAGCACTGAAGGCAGACGCAAGGGTTTTCTCTGCCACGTGTCACACCCAATCTCCTCCCCTGGAAACGTAACCTAGTTTTTTGGACTGTGCACACACACACACACACACACACACGCACACACACACACACACACACACACACACACACACACATACACACACACACACACACAGATAAACTCGACACATGCACAGCTGTTTTAAATAAAAACACACATATTTAAATGCAATGTGTACAGTTGTTTACTTAAGAAAAACTACACATTTTAAATAATCTTTATACTTTTTCAATAATTATTTTTTTGCATATTTTATCTAAATTGAAGGATTCTCAATTTGCTTTAATTTGGGACATAGATTACACTACAACTTTTACATTTCAATAATTACATGCACTATAGTTTTTGAGGCCTCTGAATGTGCTGTTAAATAATTTAGAAATGATGAGCTCCAGCCCAGAATCTGCGTTAGCAGAAGTGTTTGGCCTTTTAGGATTCTTTTGGGGCAGCCTTCTTAGGACAAAGGGTGCGCCCATTTGTGTAAATGCACAAAACGATGACATGTTGGACAATGACCTGTGCTCAGTTTTTCTGGCTAGTTAGTGAGTGTATGAACATCATCTGTATCCCAGGACTGCTTCAGTCTGAGGAAGAACTGCAGTATGTTAAAATACAAAAGAATCCTCCAGAATTCACGTTTGAATTATTTGTGATGTGGAAGACAACACTTGTTAAACAAGCAGTGAGGCTTTAAATTCCAGCTTTTCAGGCCTGAATGGAAGTCAATATTCACTCCCAACTGCTGTCTCTCTCTCTGCCAGGGTCATCCGTGCCCACCGTGTGCCTGATGATTTTCATGCCCGCTTCTGTGCCCAGTCTCGGACCTACATCTACCGAATAGCCCTGGGAGTCCCCCACCACTCCCAGCTTCCCATCATAGAGCATGATCTCTGCTGGAGCATCCGCAGCACGTGAGTTATACCATTTCAAACACCTGTATTCACTCATCTTTCTTCATCCTTCATATGTGTTGTTGTGTGCACAATGATTTCCTGGAGAAAAATCAAGATCATACAGGAGCTCGGTCTAACAAGTAGGTCCATGCGCACACAGACGCACCATCAGTGAGCTCCCGCCAAGCCTTGCAGAAACAATGGCATGTTAAACACATGAATAATCCACACGTGCCACGTCGGAACCGCAAATGAGGGCCAGTAAAACAAAGTGTTTTATTTGAGCTGACATCCTAACAACAAACAAAAGAAGGGAGGGGGAGAGAGAGGAGATGAGGGAACTGATGAAATGGCGAGTGCTACATCGCTTCGATGATGTTCTTTTAGCTGTGATCGGAAGGAGGGAGCGTGAAGAAGCACATTTCAGAGGGTGTGTATGTGAGCATTAATCTACGCTTCACTTTTTTTGGAAGAAAGTAGGGCAAGATAAGCTGCAGGCTGATACACAAGCAGAACAACACCCACGCACATTACCCTGACTATGTTTATTTTTTTCCCTCCATCTCCTTCTCTCTCCCTCTCCCACTCTGCTTTCCTTCTCTCCTCTCTCCTCGTCTTTCTATTTCTCCTTCCCTCTCTTTTCTCTCTATTGCTTGGTTGTCTCGTCCCGCCACCCCTGAGCATCTCTGCCTCCACCGCCTCTCTCTCTCTCTCTCTCTCTCTCTCTCTCTCTCTCTCTCTCTCTCTCTCTCTCTCTCTCTCTCTCTCTCTCTCTCTCTCTCAGTTCTCTTTGATCTACCTCTCCCTCGTCATCACACACACACCCCTTCCCAAATCTCTCACACTGCAAAAAATACGAACCTCCGCTACTGTTCATTTTAATGTTGAATTTAGTCTGAAAATCATGCACTCAAGTACATTTTCAAAAATGTTTTAGTATCCATTGATCATATCACAGCAACGTTTTTGAAACTAATGACAAATACCAGAATTTATGTTCCTTTCAGTTCTTCAAACTTGATTGAAATACTGAGGCTGCAAAAACATTACTGTCTTTCTCAATTAATCTGTCAACTAATTGCTCGATTAAATGGTAACATTTTTGCTCTACATGATTCATGAATTTCCCCACTGGGGATCAATAAAGGATTATCTGATCTAGTCATAAAAATGATGATGTGTTGATAAAAGCTAAACCCCTCCTGAAACAGTTTATTCTGAAACACAACCCAAATATATTTCGTGTGATGTTTATATTAATGTTTATATTAATGGTTGCAGCTCTAGAACATTGACAACTTTTGACAAATTAATAACTGGCCCATATCTTCAATCTTTCCTGATGAATTGATTGACAGTTGAAAAAAAACATACTCTTATGAGACTGAAACCAAAATGTATTTGAAATACTTGCTTGATACTTTGACTTTTTGTGATCAATCAAAATATTTGCAGAGGAATTAAATAGATCGAATAATACTCATTATAAAAAAAAACACTTTAATCACAGATAGATGTAAGTGAATTAAATTATTAAAACAATTATTGTGTGAACCTTTGTGAGGATGTATTACAGTGCTGCCTTCAAGAGGACATAAACCCCTTCTCCACCTTTTCAAACAGTCCCCTGTGGTCTTAATGAAACATCTGTGCTGTGCTTTGGTCAAAATATAACATGAATCAAGCACCAGAGGAGGTTTGAGACCCTGTATAAACCAGCTCTCTCAGAACGCTCCGTTTTGGTGTGTGTGTCTCTTTAAATGCAATGAGCCCCCCTGAGTTGACCCAGTAGACATCACTCCTCTGTAGTGAGAATAAAAATGTTGGACCTGCTCAAAAGATTTGCTCTAGGCTGGGGGTGGAGTCCATGGGTGGAGATACCAGCGGAGGGGAGGGTATTTTTTATTACCAGAATCCCACTGTGACGTCACAAGGAGAGCAAATTTGAAACGGAGCATTTTTCTCTGTGTTGTAAGACTTTTGTAGATCGCAAACAAAGGACTGGATGGGTTTATTTCACAGTTTGTGGGTCGGTAGACACTCAGGTTACCCAAATAAACATTCAAAAACACTGTAAAAGTGGATTTTTCATAATATGTCCCCTTTAAAATATGCTAATAGCAGTTAATACAATGCTAAGGCAAGATAACAAGCTGATGCACACGATGGTCACTGCAGTCTAACATTCACTAATTGGCACTAAATATAAAGAAGTCTGAGTTTGCAGATACTGTATGTAGTAGAATGTAAAAGCACTCGTCGAGTCATGAATGGTGGATCTAAAATGTTCTGTATAATACAATATTAATGCTTCAGTTCTCTGACAACAATGACTTTATAGTGAATAATGTTGTTCATTTTGAGGTTTGATACTAGGCTGTATGGTTTTTACTATAGACGGACTTGATCGAGAAACAGTCAATCATTTATTTACAGAAACAAGTTAACCCAAGAATAAATGGGCTTTTCAGATTCCTGCACAGTCCACCACATGTTCATTCAGAACTCTCACGTTCAACATTTTAATTAATGAGTCACTCAGCACACTCCTCAGGTCCCTGCTCGCTGTATCTCTGCCTCTCTCTCGCTCTCTTGTCAGATCATATTTGAGCAGTGACAGAAGACTGAGACTGTAGAGAATCCGAGCACCCGGCCCACTTACACTCTCTCCCTCAAATGAACCTGTCGGCGACATGCTCTGCTCCCTCACGTGGCTTTGTGCATCAGATAACTTCACGTTATATAAGGCAGCCAATGAATTCTTCTTCCTTCAAAGTGGGAACACTCGAGGCCTGAAAACTTGTCGTACTTAATGTGTGCACCACATCCCAGCTGTTTGATCTCGCTGTTCAGGAAGGTCACTTTCCATACATGTTACAATATCAAAATAACCCCTCAGAACTGGATCAAGAAGTCTGTTTAAACTCAGGGCCAAAAGAAAATAACTTTTTTTTTATGATCATTGCAATGAAATGTCTCTGGTCTTGTTGTCTCTTATCAGGGAGTTGGATGTTGGAGCAATGCGCGAGGCCGCAGCCCTCCTGGTCGGGGTTCATGACTTCAGCAGCTTCAGGGCAGTAAACTCTGACCTGCCTTTTAAAAGCCCTGTGAAGACACTGGATGTGGCCAGCATTCAGCCAGGAAGCTCCTTCACACAAGCACACTTCCACAGGTAGGTTATACATGCTCAGGTAAACTGATCACATGACCAGCGGCCTTCACATTTGCAAGGTTAAAAGAAAAGTATAAATCTATGTTCTCATCACTAGGCTGTTTTAGATTAGGGGCTACTAAAGGACAATAATAATAATAATAATAAGAGCTTTGTTTGTACAGGCACTTTCATGCAGAGATGCAGCCATATGCTTTCAAAAGCAAATTAAATTTCAAAAAATTAAGAAAAAACAATCACCAGTAATAAATGTTTCAACTTGTAATTATACGTTTACATAACAGTTGATTAATTATAGGGCTTTCACACTTGCAGAAGACTCCTGAATAACTCCTGATATTTGCAGGAGGATCTGCATTTGTGATTGCAAACAGCCACATTTTTCACTCGGACTTTATCCAGAGTTTGTCCTGTCAGCCGCTTAGTATTTTTCCGCAGAAAGTCCGAGTGAGCTGATGTGAGAGCACACATAATTTAACAGCTGCATTACGTTTTCTGTATGTTGTTCTCCGCTCTTTTGTTGATATCGTGATTCTGTCAAACTACACATAGCATTGATATAAAGGTAAATATTCTCATAATAGTGTAGTATATATATGTCATATTTATCTTCAGGAGACAGATGTCATAACACCTCTTAACAGAAGGTTGAATTTCTTCAATGGTAATGGGAAATAAACAGTTGTGATCAAACTTTCACCATACACCTGATGTGTGCCTGTGCCTCAGTGTTACTCATCATCACACTGACAGAATGCCTTTACATACTGTATGCGTACAGGCGCGCGC
This sequence comes from Tautogolabrus adspersus, assembly GCA_020745685.1. Lineage (NCBI taxonomy): Eukaryota > Metazoa > Chordata > Actinopteri > Labriformes > Labridae > Tautogolabrus > Tautogolabrus adspersus. The sequence goes on from CM036538.1 coordinate 15,253,617, forward strand.
TCGCAACTGCATCAGGAAAGAGGATTGAGGAAAGGGCATGGCGCTGGTCTTTATCACATGATACTGATACTCTTATTGAAACAAATATATCTGTTCAGCAATCCAGGCTGTGTGCAAAAATGACTTCTTTTTTTTTTTAAAGGGCACCTTCTCTACAGAGTGCAAAACTGCAGGTGCTCAAGTCCCTTTTTTGTCAATGTGTGCACTAACCTGGTGCACACTATGGGCATAGGCAGACTGGTAGTAGTTCTCAGAGTCAACATCACATTCAGTGACAGTTATGTTCACAGTTGAAATATCAAATATTCAGGAAAACTTCTTCATACATTGTGCTGAGTTGTCATAAGATTTTATACAGATATTCTTGTCCCAGTCAGTATCAGGGTGGTTGATTTCTTTACTAACCCTCTAGCACGTCAAAAGGGAAACAATTTAACTAAATGTAAACGCTAAAACTAATGACAGCCCATCATTCTCTGTGTGATTAGTGCTAATTAGCTTATGGGACAATGCTAACATGACACATTATACTTTGTTAACACCAGCATGTGAGTAATGCCATTTTTAACAATGTTAGCAGACCTGGCAGAGATAACAAACGATTACTGTTGCAAAAATCATGAAAAAGATGATGTGTAGCAAATGTATTGCCAGATAGCATAGCTGAAAAATAAAAATAAGAACTATCTGTATTTTTAAAAGTTACTCATAAAATAAGTATTAGTATTTCTGTTGATTAGTTAAAATGGCCACTGAGCACATTCACATGTCCTGATAAACACAGAAACACAAAGGTGCCCGCATGGCTGTAAGCTCATAGTGTTCTTGCTCTATAAAAATACCTGATACAATAAATCCATCATCAAAAAAGCTTTTTTGTTTGCAAACCAGATGATTATTCTTTGAACCCTTTTAGCTTTTTTTTTATTCAGCCTGTCAGAATGAAATGAAAATGAGCTCCCTAAAATAGTTCTGTGTCTAGACAGAAGAAGCTGAGATAAAAAAACATGTCACATTCGAGCTGGCTTTGCTTCTAATCTTGCGTGCTTTTAGAGCACATAACAGATGCACATGTGTGACTTGGCAGTATGAGACACAGCCTTTAGTCCATCCACTTAAAGATACCGTCCCTCACCAGAGTCCATGAGCTAACAGTCCGGCTGTCAACGTCTGCCTCCCACACGCCTTACATGTCAAATATAATCAGACAGCAAGCGCTGAGTTAAATTTGCATTTGACCCAATTCTTCCCATGTGCCTGTTTCCTCTTTTCACTCTTTCTTCCCCCAAAATGTACGGTCAGATTTTAAAGGGGGGGGGGGAAGCTGCTGTGTCTTAATTGTTTCATCAAAAAGCATCAGAAAGAATCAAACTGAATGTCAACTTGCAAAAGAAACAGATTCATATTCTTATGGCATTACCCATAATCCTTTTGGGCCCAAGCTGCAGTGGCCTATTCAGCATGTGACATTTAAACACATCTGTGCATGAAGAGAGTCCCAGCCTCTATCTGATGCCTGGCACACATGAATGTCACATCAGCCCCCATTTCTCTGCCCACAGTGGAGGAAAGCTTCGACATTCAAACGAATAAGAGATAAAGGAGCAACGTGTCTCAGAATAGAATAAATGTTAGACTTAGTTTATAAATAAATGAGGGCTGTCAAACAATTACATGTTTGAATTGCGATTAATCGCTTGAACTATGTCCTCCTAGATGGGTTGCACAAACTAACCAATAGGCTACCGGCGCCTCGTCTAGGAGTTTTGTAAAATGAAAAGAGCAAATGAAAGATGAAGCAGTGTCGTTCTTTTCGATAACTGTGACTTCATGGAGATACTACGGAGGCTTATCAACGGTGCGCCTAAAGGGATAAAAAAATGTAATGCATTTATGTAAGACCTTAATTAATCACGATTAAATAGTTAATGCTGATCGCCCTGAAATAAATCACTTTAAGAACATGGCTAGTTTTTCAGTACGTCTCAGATTTACACTCTCTGTATTTACGTAGTTGTCCTTATGGGGAAAGAGTAACGCTAAATTACATCTGACTGTATTTCTAGATACAGTTTTGCTTCTGTAGTGACACTTTATTCCCTGTGGCCATATTTAACCTTTCTTTAGTGAGGCACATTGAAGTCTCCAGGACGGAAGTTATTATTGTAACATTTCATGAGAAGTGTCTGGAATGTGCCTGAAGGCCTTTGTGCCACGAGACCAAATGCGCAGGAAAAAAAAAAGAAGGCTGTGACATTTAGTGTGTGTATTGTCCTCCACTGCATGTTCAGACATTTGTAAAAGCAAATTTAACATGTTTTTGTTTTTTTGTTGTTTTCAGAGAGATTCCATTCTGGGAGCTGACGTTTACAAGCAGATCTTTTCTCTATAAGCAGGTTATTTTCTCCTCCTTTCTTGAAGTTCTACTTTTAACATGTGTAAATGTGAATGCATTGCTCTATGTTGGTATTTAGCGCCACCTGCTGGTTAAAAACTGAAAGAATGATAATGGTTAGCAGTCATTCAGCATCAAGGGAATGTTGGTAACACTTACTTCTACCTTGTACGGGCCACACTAAGCAAAGTGTATTAAGATCATAGTTCAGGTACAACAACTGACTATCAATCAGCAGTAAATGGGAGGGTATTGCGTTTTTAAAGATCTAGTGTCTGAACTACTTTGGGAAGGAAATTGCAACAGTTTTAAAATGTGAAAGCATTGAAATGGACATGGATTACAAGTATGAACATGTGTTTCAGCGTCTGTGCCATTATTATTTTTAACTGTTTTTATATTTGTTGTGTTTTATTTGTATTGCTGCAGGGCACCCCTGGGAAAGAGACCTTTTGAGGGCAAACCCTTAGATAATGGCCGATTAGCTCTAGATAGATAGACTTTATATGACATCACAGTTACATTGGACGAACCAGATGCATTGTTAAAAGTGTTTTAGCATACATGCTAGTTCTCAACACCTTTGTAGATTATAGTCATGTAGAATAAGGTACTTATAATCCTTTAATAATGGCCAATAAACAGCCAGTATGGTACTAATACGCATGCTAATGAGCAGCTAGTTGATGGTGAATATTGTGACCTTCATTTAAAGTGTTACCGGGATGTTAAATAGTTTGCGATTAAGACAAAGGTTGTTTCAGAACATCAATGGTGAAAGGTGTTTTAGGGAGATAATGTTGCTCTGGCCCTGTTCAACAGGTGCGGAGGATGACGGGGGCCCTGGTGGCTGTGGGTCAGGGGCGGCTCTCAGTGCACAAACTGAAGGAGATATTGGAGGCTCAGGACTCTCTCGCTTACCCACAAGGCCTTGTTGCTCCAGCCCATGGCCTCTTTCTCACAAGGGTGGACTACAGGGCAACAGGTGAGGAGGATCAATTCCGACATTTGTGTCTCTCTGGTGAATTTGTCATACAGACATTTAAAGAAACTGTTAGGATTTATATTGTCAATAATCTTCTTGATTGGTGGAAGCAGTAAAGTTTGTGGAAATAATTGATCATAGATTTTTATATGATGAAGTGAAGTGGAAACTGGAATGTGTGGAAGGTCACCAAGGAGTTGAAAGATAAATCTGAAGGATGATTACGGGGAAGAAAAGAGTCACTTAAACTCAGTTATTATCACACCTGTATCTTCACAGGACTTCATTAAGCCTGGATGCCTTTATACATAAATCTGTCCGATGTTTTATTTACAATCAAAATAGTCTGTGAGTCTATTAAATACCAGAATCAATTTTAAATTTGAAACCAAAGAGATGTAGCCACTGTCTAAATAGTGGCCTATCTTATTTTATTGCACTAATCTTTTAAGGACACATGTAAAGCAAACAATGCCGATGTTTTGTTTAATTCAAACAGTCGCATCTATCACCTCGTCTTTGCCTTCTCAGATATTCAGTCTTCACAACAAACATCAGAGGAATAAATTGTCTCCGGTGGAAACTCCGAGGATTCATTTGACTTCATGCAACTGTGTTTATAAACTGTTCATCGTGAATGAATGTAAGAAAGGTTTGTATCTTCGTGTGTATTACTCAGCAGCATCATTTTCAATGTGTAACTTGTCAGTTTGTCATGACTCTTTTCCCACACTTGTTCTGATAATAATCCTCAGACTTCAAACATGAATATCTACATGTTCTTTAATTCAACATATGAAGATTACATAACTGTGTCCATGAACACAGCTCAGCCACAGAATAGCACACACCCTGAACCTATCATTGTCTACACATGACCTTGCTCCTATGTATACAAGTATGAAAGCAGGTTCTGGTAGGTTCTCCTGACATTTATCAAACAAGTTATACAACATGTGGAGAGGAGTGTTGAGCTCTAGAGCCAAAACTGCTTTGTGTGTCCATGGCTCTCGTACAGTGGTATTACATAATGGATCAACAAAGTGTGCACACACTCTCACTGATAATGTATACATCCAAGTGTCCAAATAAAACTGCATACACTGCGTCTTTACCCAAAAGTCTTCAAAGACCATTCTTGTGGATTCTCAGCACACACTTGCTTCTTATTCGGCTGCATCTGCTCATTGAGTGATTTTCAACAAATTGTCCATAAACAGTCCATGACAACAGGCTGACCCTCAGCAGTCTTCTCAGTGCCGAGGCCAGAAGAGGTTTGTACAAGGTTCAGACCGACGAATCACTGCCTTTAATGTTTTCATTAGTTCGTACACACCACCTATACTTATTTATGCTCACCACATTCTAAGTGCTGCATCTGTCAAAATTGAACCTCAAGAGGAATGTTTTTGCACTTCTTAGAAGCGACAAAATGTCAACTCAGTCGCACTATTTTTTTTAAAACCTAATTTTTTTAAATATGTACACAAGTACATGTTTTCTATCCATGTGTCCGTGCTGGAGCAACACAGTGAATCTGATTGGCGTAGGTCCTCTAGTCAATTCAGCATTTGGTTTCAACAAGATAATTCACACAAGACGTCCATAATTCAATATATACTCAAAATTTCAAGTGTCAGCCAGAATATTAAGCCCGATGTCTTAGAATATCAGTAAGAAAATCATATGAATATATATATAATGCACTTGAGGAAGGCATTGTTTTTGTTTTATTTTTAAACTCACAATCCTTAATAACAGCACAGTCTGAGTGAAGAATGTAGCTGAGCTTAAGTTGAACTGGAGACCCTGATTGAAAAGATTGTGTGGAACAGTGAAGCACAAAGGGGGGGAACGATCACATTAGACCTTAACGGCCACTTTGAGTAAAAAAAATAAGACTATGGAATAATGCTCAACAGTGGCACATAGCCTGTCCTGATAATGGCTGATGTGTTATGATATAAATTAAATGTGAGGTGTGTGGGTGGCTGATGAGTTTATATTAATACAAATATCTAAATGACGACGTTAGTAGTGTATCACTCTAGGAGGCTTTTTTTGGCATTTGACTACACACCCTGATGCTTAAGCTGAGGTTAATTCAGGAGTAATTGTATGTTATGTGAATACAGGTTGATAGGATTTGATAATAGCTATCACAGGTTGATAAGTTTGCATAGACCCTTGAAACCCAACCATCACCATCTCAGTAACAAACGTTATGATTAAACTACAGCTCAGAGCAGCATACCCAAATTCACCCTTTGTACTTTTGGTCGATACAGAGTAAAATAAATATTATCAACATGATAGTTACATTCAATTCTTTTTTTTTTTCTTTAAAAATTCTAAACTTTGTGGCACATAAAATAGTTTTTCTTCGGTTTTTTTTTGTGTGAATCTCTTAATAGCTGTCTATCATGCCACCATTACATCCAACACCAAAAAGTGTTTTAATAAATGCATTCGTGTTCAGTGAAACCAGAGTCCACTATGGCTGCTCGTACAGCATCACGATACACAGCGATAAACTCAGACACTTTATTCAAAGAGGTACAAAGAGTGAATGGGGTATGTTCCCGAGACTTACAAAAACACTCGTCCGAGAGGAAACATATCCACATGTAAACATATATTGTGTTTGTGGTTTTGCTCTTTTCTCCGACAGCTAAAAAAAATAAAAGCATAAAACACTGTAGGAGCGCACAGTCCTTGGGGAGCGAAGAGGGGAGGGGAGGGGCAGCCGGGTCCGCGTCCTTCATGCAATAAACGACGCTCTCTTTAGCTGGCAATTTTCTCGATTTCATCCAGATCATCTGTGTCTAATCTTTCGATTTTCTTGCCTGCAGAGGGAGAAACATTAAAAGGTGGTAAGGTTTATTTAAAGCACTGACAAATGGCTGTTTACTAGAAGTCAGAATCTCCCTAAATAGAGCACATGTTTTGTTATTAATTGTTACGTTTAAATCACCCAAACTGTTAGTTTCCATAAAGAGTGTTTGCGATGGCTGCAGACTTACTGAAATGCTCCTGGATCCTGTTGAGGATGTTCATGCTCATCTTGCCGTCCACCATGTTGATGGCCAGTCCCCTTTTGCCAAATCGTCCTGTGCGGCCGATCCTGTGCAGATATGTCTCGTTGTCCGGGTTACCATCCTTGTCCACAGGCAAGTCAAAGTTGATCACCACAGAAACCTGCTCAACATCGATACCTGCCAGACAGATGAATGGTAATACTGTATTATTAGTATGCTGGTATAGTACAGACAGGGGCGTGTCCAGACTTTAAGACTTGGGTGGCCCAACTCAGGCACTGACTAATGCAGGGGTGGCCGGAAGTGTGACGTGCGCACAAACACACAAAAATAAATATCAATCATTTACCCTTTCTAACCTCATCAATTATATCTGCTTAATAACACAAGACGCTTGTGCATGCAAACTCCTGCAGTCTACCTTGCAAAAATACATTAATTGGCAATGTTTTGGTCCCGACACATTGACAGTAAAACAGTGTGCATTACTTTCCCATGTACCTGTTTTATGAAAAAGATGTGCAAAGTTTTAATTTAAAATTTTAAATAAAATATTCTCTATTGATATGTAAAGAAAACTACTAGTAGCCTTCTGCAAAAAATACCTATTAGTTGGTTTAACAGAAGTTCTGCCTCCAACAGCGTAAATAGCCAATCACAGTTAAGGTTTTTCTGGACACGCCCCTGAGTACGGGCAAGTGTACATTTACTTATTCATAAGCATTTAAATTAAAAGAGTAAAGGAGTGTTTGCATGTGTATTCAATGAACCAAGTAGAAATTGTTAAATAGTAAAAAGGCTGCAATCCTTTCTCTTCTGGACCCTTTATGATTGTGAATATCTGCTCTCTGTCATAGCGCTCAGTCCTCACCTCGAGCACAAACATTTGTGGTGACCAGAACCTTCTCCTTGCCATCTCTGAAACGGTCAATGACAGCAGCCCTCTGCTCCACCTGCATCTCTCCGCTGAGCAGCGCCACCTGGTGGCCCTCTCTGGACAGTTCCCCAGCAAGCCAGCCTGCTGTCTTCCTTGTCTGGATCACAGAGAGAGAGAGAGTACTGTTACGACTTTACCAGCTCATGCATTCATAAAAAGGTCCTTTGCTGAAAGTGTTTGTGAATAAAAAGTGGAATAATAACTTTGTTCGGATGAAACAGAGAGGTCACAGTAGACAACCTAAATAGAATTTTCTATTCCTATACATAATGGGTCCACCATGAGGTTCATCATCTTTAATGAAGGTCAGGCATGTAAACATGAAGTAAAAGGACTCACATGACAGAAGATCATGGCCTGGGCGATAGTGATGGATCCATAGACGTTACAGAGGGCGTGGAACTTTTCCTCCCTGCTGTTGCACAACACGTAGTACTGTTTGATGGTATCCAGGGTCTCCTCCTCTCTCTTTAACTTTATGATGTTTGGAGAAGGCACGATGCGCTGGGCAAAGTTCCACACTGTCTCTTCAAACGTAGCTGAGAAGAGCAACATCTGGCAGGTTTGAGGCAGCATCCTGTGAGGCACGGACAGATGAGTGTAAAACATCTAAAGCTGTCAAAATGTGGGCATGAAGATTCAATCTAGGACTGCTTAGTGTAAAGGTTAATTCTGACCTTTGGATGCGGATGCTCTGGTCTTGGTGACCCTGTGTTGCGATCATGACATCTGCCTCGTCTAACACAAACACCTTGATCTTCTTTGGGTCTATGAACTTGAATTTACTGCACCAGTCCAGCATGGTACCAGGGGTGCCAATAACGATCTGTTCCTGTAGCTTCATGCCCCTGGGCACTGGAAAATTCACAAGAAACAAGAACTCATCAACACGCTGAGCCGTCTCTCCACATCCTTCACAGACAGAGCAGTCCACAGGTCATACGTCAACAAAAACAATTTCAAAATGTTTCCATTCCAGCACAAATGTAGCACCCAATGAGCAGAGAATCCTTACATTTATTTCCTCTGATTGCGTAGACTAGTTGGACCTCAGGATAGTGCTTCCCCATCTGCTCGATAACCTTGCCAGTCTGGAGTGCCAGTTCATAGGTGGGTGACACGCAGAGGCACTGATGGAAAGAAATCAGATTTGGGGAAAATACATTAAGGGGTCTAGTCGTGATAATCATAATATTTTTGATTGATAGACAGGAAGGAGGACAACCTCAAAGTTTTCCAAAGATATTTCAAATAGAAAGTCATACATGCCATTTTTTTTATCTTAAGATTTCAATATGAATTCTTCCAGATACCTACCTGGGGATATTTGTTTTCAGGATCTACATGACTGAGCATGGCCAGAACAAAGGCAGCAGTTTTCCCTGTTCCTGACTGTGACTGAGCAATCAGGTTCTGTGGACTAGAAAATTACAAGGAATTAGTTTTTAAGATAGAAGTGGTAAAATGGTTTTGTTTGTATACATAAGTATGTTACAATAATGAATAGAGGTGTGACTGAATTAAGGACATTTTGCCTTACTAAAGTATTCCATCAGATTTATGTTTAGTGTAAAGTCTACTCACGGTCCAGCCAGCATCATAGGTAAGGCAGTCTCCTGGATTTTGGATGGCCGGTTGAAACCCATGCCATAAACACCCTGAAGCAGCTGTGGTTTGCTACACACATGAAAAAAATAAATAAAATGTCTTATCTTGGGGTAAGTGTTTAAGGAGCACAATATCACTTTCTTTTGGCATTTACATTTCAGTGAAGACTTGATGTTTAAGTTGGAACATTTTGTCCACAAAAAATCCTTTCCATGCATGTTATCAACAAAACTCAGCCTGATTGATAGCTGTTAAGTAAAAGATATCAAATGACCCACAATTAAGTAGTTCATCAAGAGAAATGAATGGCCTGATATATGCTTCACTTACAGTCGCAACTCCTCAAAGGACTTGACCGAGTAGAGCGGAGAGTTGGGATCCTTCTGAAGAACTTCCACCTGATTGGTGTTATTGACTAGATTATTCCGAATTAGCTTGTTCAATAATGATTGTGCCGCTTTGTCGTCTGGAAAAACAAAAAACAAACACGTAATGTTGCAAAGCATTTACAACCAAGAGGCATGCAGACATCTCACTGAAAGACGACTAAGAATTTGAGACAGCAGTATATTAATATTTCAGGGAATGTATATAAATAACTGCCAACCTTTATCATCGTCATCTGTAGTCTTGTTTTCTACCTCAGCTTCTGATTTTGCAGCTGCACTCCCCGAGTCTGTTGCGTTTGCAGGCGTGCCTGTAACATTTAATTCATGTTTTACTATATTTAAACTAGTAATACTTTTTTGAAGCAATGATTGGATTCTATTAGAAATGTTGATTTAGAGACTTACCATTTTCCTCAGGTTTTTCTTTTATTTGAAGGTTACCAATCTGTAAGAGGCAAAAAAACAACAACATATATACAATTTGCTTGTGTGCTAAAACAATGTGCTCCATTGTGTAATAGACTAACGGCGGTCTCTGAGTGTCTATTTATGATAAATCACATAACAATCATACAGAGGCTAAGTCTCGACTACTACTTTCATTTTTGAAGCTCTGTAACAGCCTCTTCCACCGGTTTCCTTTTAGCCAGCTAGCTGCTAAAGCTACAGATCCATTGAGCACGCAGCGTCTGAACTCAAGCTAGTGAAGTTAGCTTTCTCGACTTAACTGAAGCCGCCCGGCATTTCGTTTTCAAGTCAGTATGAACAAAATGACAGAGTGCCAAATTGGACACCGGCGAGGCCGTATGTGAACAGTTTCAATATTTATAGATGCAGAGCAGAGGCTACTTTCCTTTCACATTGTACAAAACAGGCCAAAGCAACCAATAAACACGCTAATAGCTTGTGTAGGTTTACCGATTCCGCCGCAGCTTCTTGCTCGTCCACTGCCTGGGCCCAAGAGTCCGAAGCCATTGTGGGGAAGGTTGTACTTTTTATTTAAAAGATTAAAAACTCGACTTAGAAACTGAAGCGCAAGCCTGAGAGTACGGACCTAGCAAATGTTATGTGAAATTAGCTAGTTTCCACAATGGCGTGCCGAAACTTGCGCAACCGTTCACATGTCCGGGTAGAAAGCAAAGCCTGACGATAACAGTTCCTAGCTAATTGAATGTGCTCAGGTGACAAATAATGAAAGCATTAAATTAACATTTGTAAACAAATAACTCCATTTTGAGTTCTTGACAAAACTTGTTGTGAATTAAAATTAGGGAGATTTGATGTTGAATTTTAAAAAACAACACTACCATGCCAAGACTGTAGGTGGCGTCAAAACTTTCTGCATAAATTCAACCTGCCTGCAAAATCTTAACACAGACTCACTCACAAAACACCACATGCACGTACACACACACACACACACACACACACACACACACACACACACACACACACACACACACACACACACACACACACACACACACACATAGACTAATCTAAACTGTTTTAACCCCAGTGCCACAGATCATTTATACCCCAGGTTAATTATGTTGCAATTAGTTTGTAGAAGTTAGAATTACTAAAAAATGAGTTTGTTTTTATGCACCAGCAACAAAAAATTGGATTGGAAAGGGCCTTATAATAGCTCCTATATTATATAGTCTGCTATAGTTCTGGGACCTTGATGTCTCCATCTCTCTTAGGAAATAAACTAAAAATTTTAGAAACCTCTGGAGAGTGCAAATGAGATATGAACACTCACAATCTTCCTCTCCCCTTGCCTCCTCACCAGCCCTTTTGTTTATCCCTTTCCTTCTGTCACAGAGTCGACTAATGTAGTGAAGTAAAAATTAGATTTCTGACTCAAAAAATGAAGACAATATAGCATATTTCAGGGAAGGAACATTCAATTCGAAACTATTTTTTACTCGTGTGTTACTTGAACAACATTAACCACCACTGGCTATAGCCAAATAGAATACTTGGATTTATCAGCATTTGCTGATCAGGCCTGGAAAAATAATGAACACAGGTTTCGGTTACACTGAATTATTTCAGTTAAACCTAACAAATAAGCCCTGGTAGTAAAAACTCACTTGTATTTTTGGATCAAGGGGGGCTGCAATTTACGGAATATTATGTAGTCCCTTACAAAAGGGAATGAGTGTTCATAATAGATATTGTTTAGTCTGGGATGTATAGGCCTATGACTGTGAGTCACTTACCTCACAATGTGCTGGTTTTGCATTGCAATAGCCATATTGAATATCTTAACCGTTGTAAGTCTAAACCTTTTTTGTGCTATTTTTGGTCCACCTGGTCTCTTAATGTAATAACGCATCAACTCTTTCAAGCACCATCAAGTTATAAACGTCTATTTTTTTCAGGACAATCTGGGCTATTAGAATGTATGCTGTGGCCTGTATGTGGCCCATATGTATGTAATTTGACCATTAAGAGAAAATTAAAAAACAAAACGTAAATCTCACAGACCCTGACTCGCTCTGACGTCTTACAATATCTCACTAGGGGGCTGGCAGGAAAAAGTCTGGAGGTGAAACTGGGGTGAAAATGTTGTATGTTTGCATTCACACATGCAGATCACTTTGAAGATTTTTGGACATTTTCAGTTTTCAGTATTGTCCTTGTGAGAAAACACCAATGTAGAATTGAGAGCTGTACTATTTATTCTTAATAAACCAACCTCTCATTTATGACACATGCACCTTTTCATGTGTTGGTACTGTTGGGTATAGGGCTGCATCATAATTATTATAAGTCGAAACCTGGCTATTAACCAGAGCTGCTACTTGACACCCCTTAAATGTAACCGTGTGATGTTTCATGTTTTATGATGTAGTTTAGTATCATATTTTAATGAATTTTGTTCATGTTATAATGTGCTGTCCAGTATGGTTGTTGATGTCTTTTGTCTCTTTTATATTATCATGCTTTTGGTGCAAGACAAATTCACCTGGGGGCAATAAAGGTTTCCTTCATTCATTCATTCAGTTGGCCTCCACTATGGACCATGCAGGAGCACTCGGGGTCACTTCTTAAGGTGGACCGCTGCGGCTGGCTGCTCCTTAAATGAATGCAGAATTGATTTTACACATTTCCCCCTGCTCCACTGGGATAGACAGATAGATGATGACAGTGGCTTTGGATTGTGTTAAAAGAGATTACATTGATCTCTGTTCCGCTGTCATCCAATGGTCATCATCACTGCATGTGTGTGTCAGTCCAAGTTTAACCACATATGTATTTGCATACATTAGTGGGTGTGTGTCAGCATGCCAGAGAGTTTTTAAGATCGTCAGTTTAGAGACAAATTAGTCAAAGGCGTGAACGAGCTGAGTTTATTGTTGCCTCCAATCAGCTGCCTTGCTGGAGGTATCCATAGCAACTGAAAGAGTAAAAGTAAGGCTTGAGGTCTCTGGAGAATTTGGAAGAGACAGAGAGGAGGACTTTGTTTTGCCACATAAGGACTCATTTCAAGCGCTGAATATGACAGAAAGGATATCAAAGTGGTGTGGAGGGGAGGAGAAATTGGTTTTCTGTGTGAAAAAAGGTAAACGCTCTGTCCATGAATACATAATGAAGATCTCTTGAACACTACTTCATGCTTATAAATATACAGTATGTAACAGTTTAAGTAGGCAATACATACTCTCTACCACTCATCATGTTTTTTACAGTAACACTTCAGAGGGGTGCAAACCCAGAAGCCTTAACCGCAGTCCTTCTGTTAAAGGATGATCTACCTCAGGTTGGAATTTGAAAAATAATGACGTCGAAAAGAAGAGCCAGAATGTAGGCAGAGTGAGAGGTAAAGGAGGCATTTAACTTACCAATAAATGGCAAAAGTCCCTCAGGTGGGTACAGTCCACAGTGGAACAGATTATTGTGTTGGTTTAAAGCAGACACTCACAGTTATGGAAGTTCAATGACTCTTGTTTTAGAAGTTGTTATGTTGTCTTTCGTCGTTTGGGTTGTACTCTGCTAATCTGGTGCACATAGTGCCGCAGGAGTCCCATTCCTCAACACAGCTGGTATTTTATACTGTACCATTTTATAGCATCAAATAACTGATAAAAATGAACTTCTCACAAAAGAAGATGACTTGAACACAAAATGGTGTTATAATAATACGTTTTGTGACGAATTGTGTTCGAGAAAAATGTGTCTGATTGTATTTATCTAAATGAATCAATGCACTTTGTTTTTACAGTTTGACCCACGTCCTATCTGTAAAAATAGAGGAGGCAGGGTTCATGACCTATACTGCAGCCAGTCAGCAGGGGGAGCTCCAACTCTTTTGGCTTCACTTGAGGCAACATATTTCACTGTCCATTCTTTATACAGTCAATGGTCTGTACCCATAAACCCCTTTGATATATTATGTATCTGCATCTCTTAACCCCTATACGTAAGCTGTGCAATTCTCTGTGCTTTTTGTACTGTTGTTCATAAAATATATTTCTTATTGTGGTTTATATTTCCCACTGCTGCTTATATGTCTTATTGTTTATATATCTTATTGATGTTTATGTTGATTATTTAGATACATTATTCCCATTTCTATAACTTTTGTATCTCTCCATAATGCTATCAAAAGTAGCTGTATACACAACTTCCCCCGGTGTTAAAGAAAGTATTTTTGAATGTAATTCTGATCGTGATGATTATTTATAAATAGAATACAGACCTTTGAGTACACTTTCTTTATTAAATATATGAAACTCATTATTTGAGGTGCAGTATTTACCACTTTTGTTGAAAAAGTACACACTGTGTTACTTTTGTCAAGACAAGATCAAATAAAAGTTACAAAATAATTCTGTGGGTTTGTCAGTAAAAGGGTCATTTTTCACATAAGATGAAGTGATTTGACACATTGCTCATATAGAAATATGAACATTGCAGCTTTAATATCGATGTTTAATTTGTAAATTACATGAACAACAGTTGAGAAAGGCCATAGGGTTGAAGTGGTCATTGCCATGACATTAGAAATATGTTGGCTTAGCATGATAGATGACCTAAAGCAACATTATGTAACTTTTCAACCTTAAAATAGTAGCTTCAAAAGTCTGTTTAATAGTACAAGAACTTTCAACAGGGAGAATGGCATCTCACCAATGTCCACAGAGCAGCCGGATCGCCTGTTTACTGCAGTATGTAACTTTGACAGTTGGCTTATGTCAGGAGTAATGCTTACAGCTTTACCGCACTAGTCCATCTTACACCAGAAAGTTATCTCCTTTGTCATTCCCATTTTAGCTTTATAAGTTTTGAACTTTACAAACCTATCAACTAGCATAATAAATTACTCTCTCTAATGTAGCTGTTACGCTACAACTTGTAGATATCGTGGCAAAAGTGGAATACACATTAACATGCTCCACATGCAAACATTTTGAAAACAACAGGAACTTGCAGAGTCATTTTTGTGCCAAATGCGTTAGTATTACTGTACCTTGTCAGTTGACATGGTTGTTTGGCTTCTCACTGCGTCTTTGCTGGCCTCCCACCCACTGTTTGTCAACAGATGCACAATAGGAGTGGTAGGCGTAAATCATTATGTGTGTTACCACAGTGCAGTTGCACTCAGAGACCTTCGGTAGGTGCCAAAGCACACCAAACCAAATTCCTACATAGTGTTACATTAAGGAAGAGAGAGAAGAATCCAACATTTAATATCGTTGAGACAGTTAAAAACAGCAGTTAGGGTTTTTTTGGTCACCAGGTCTCAGTGGAAGGTATATCTTCCACTATACTCTATACTGATTAGATCTCTCAAGAACAGCAGGCAATGTTGTGCTTTGCCTCTGTGCAATGCCTGTCAGCACCTGTGTCCGATCGGACTTAAAGCTGTTCGTTTGCACTTACTAACATTGTTTCCTCTTTTCTAGATCCTTACTTGTGTTGTATTTACCCTCTGATGTACGTTGCTTTGGATAAAAGCATCTGCTAAGTGAATTGTAGAATATCTGTGTATTGTGTTGTTTAATGTTAGCATATAGAGGTGGACCTAAAATCCAACCTTGCTCTGCAGGTAATATAAGATGTGATCACTTTAAGATGTGATCTTAAAGCATTTAAAACATCCCCAAACTAAAATTACACAAATGTGGCTCAGGCCACTTTGATGTAAATTGATTGTACGTAATGTTGAGTGACTACTAAGTAACGCTCTTAATTGTCTGAATAATGTTACTTAAAGGTCACTCAGTGGTTGTTTCCTCTAACTAATACACTTGTCCTACACAGTATGGCTACCAACTATGTTTCATTATCAGTGCTGACTGTGATACAGCTGTGAAGCCTCAACATCACCACATGTTATACTGGGCAGCAGTAACAGTCTGTCTCCTCTGTCTTGTTCCCTCTGTCTATAACATCACAGGTGCCAGGTCCTTGGTCGTCCATCTTGTGCTAATTAATCTGAATCAAAGGGAGACATATCGTGTACAAACAGCCAAGCTGTATGCTCGGGTCCCCTCTGGATGTCTGAGACAGACATCCAGAGGGGAGAGGGTCACGGAATCTACCCAGACCTTTTCTCCCCATTATCTTCTGGTACAGATTACTAAAATGCAAACCCCTGGTCCTTCATCAGGTGCCTGCTCCTAACTACTTACTTCATGCATCTCTAGCAGGATAAAATAAATAAAAAGCTTGCACGCCCACACTAGAATTTAAACAGTGATGCAGCACTTGTTTTCTCTCAACAAGCGAGAGTACACAGAGAGAGGGTGAGGTAGGGATGGAAGAGATGGAAGAAGGAGAGAGGAGTAAGGGGCTGACAGCTGGTTGGTATTCCTGAGGCTTAGCCCAGAGAGGCTGATGGTGCAGAGTGGACATCACCGAGGAATTTCAATGTGGATAGAACAGCCTGCTGTTGTCAGAGTCAGTGCTCTAGCCTTTATATCACAGACCTGTGTGTTTTACAAAACACCATTTAATCAATGAAGTCAATCAATTCAGATGTGAAATATGAGCACAGAAAAGCCATGCACAGGTTGAACAGATAATGTTCAACCTGATCACCAATTTATGTTCTCAATTTCACACCAAACATACAGTACATTGTATTTGATGTTTTTTTATAGCACAATTTTCTTTTTGTTATGTTACACAAGACAATCAGGCAGTTAACTGGACTAGCTTTGAGCGACTAACTACAATAAAGTCTTAATAGTTTATATCTATTCATATTTCAGTTCTAACTCCGAAACAAGCGGTATTATATCAAATTCTTTTTCAATTTCTTAATTAACTTCAACACATTTTTTTGCGGAGATGCAGAAAGTATCAGATGAACTTCTGTTTAAATGTTTTTGAAGCAAAAAACACAAATGTACAAAGTTTTCCTGATTGATTTTGGATTTTAATGTTTTACCATGCAAACACAAAGTAGCTTCAATTACATGATTTTAAAACCTTTAAGTAAGGGTTTTTTTTAACGGGGAAAATGATTCCATAGAAAGTTAAACCATCCTCTTTTGATCTGTTCAAATCTTTCAAATACATTTATGCTAAGTTCTGTGAAAAACAAAGAGGAGGACCCACTTGCAGAAACCATAACATTTTAATAAACAAAAAGGCAAAAGGCAAACACAACTACAGCATATACCAGCGACTTCTTTCTAGAACAACAACGAAAACCCCAACAAATCCACAAAAAGGGAAAACAAAGCTCAGGGAGCCATAAAGAGATACAGGACCATGAGTAGGTAGACGACTGACAATGAACAGACAGGACAGAAACACAGAGAATAAATAGACAGGGTAATCAAACACAGGTGAGACTAAGACACAGGTGAGGACAATGAGGGAAATTAAAAGTAGAGGGAAACACACAAAGGAAGGGGCCCTTTTGGAAAAGCCACAGTTCAGTATGGAGTGCAGACTTTTCAGTAGACTGAACTCTCGTGGTCATTCAGTGGGCATTTTTTGGGTCCACCTAGACTGAACATTTCAATATGGATGCTAACTTTCAGGTTTTGTGCAGTATGGTTTGGATGCATCCTTTCAGGAAAGGAATTGTATTTTAACACCCACAATGCTGTGCGAAATTAAATGTAAAACGTCACTTCACGTACGCCTCCAAATCGAAACAAACAAGGATGGAAAAAAAATAAAATAAAATAAAAACAAGGATGGATGCGGCCGATTCGGTTAACGTGCCTTTCAAATGTTAAGTTGTTAAACTGTGCGCGCCTACTGAACAGTATAGGTCCTAAAAGTATACAGCACGGATAGTAGGGGCTGTCGACTGTCAGATTGTGTAGGCACTTTGCAATTGGGAAGCACCCACGGTGTAAGACTAGACATGATACACAGGGGCAAGATCTACAAAATAACACAGCAAACACTTAAGACTATACTATAGGAAACATTCAAATAAAGAAACACACAAGGGAGAATGAGACTAAATAAAACAAGGAAATCTCAACTGAGAATATACAAAATACAAAACTAAACAAGAAGCCATGACACATTTATATACAAATTAAGGCATTAATGGAAAAGACCTATTGGTCCTGGTTTAAAATATTTAATTAAGGTAAATGTAATTTCCATGACTTATAACTGCTCAGACCAACAACTAGCACCATTCCATTATTTCTCTTTTGAATATTTTAAAAACATTTCAGCTGAATGCTGAGTAGTGAAATAAGTAACATGTAAGAATTTGATGGGACTTAATCAGACACACAGCTTGAGCCTCCAGGACTGAACACAGCTTCAGTCCCAAGACTGACCAGGCAATCACAAGCAGCTGGATCCAGACTCCCTCCTTTCTCCAGGGGAGACCCATCTCTCACTAAACCCAACTAATTCACCCAATAAACAGCTGGAATATTACATAATGGGAGGTGGGGGCTAAATAGCCTTAAGTCCTTTGAAAAACCCTGAAAAAAGGATTAAGCAGACTTTTCATGTGATAATACAGTTTGAAGTTCAACAGTCATTGCCAATCATACAGCTGTGAACATTCATCCACTGGGGCCAAAGAGCTCAGAGGCTGTCAAGCACATGCTCAACAATTTTCAATTCCTTAATAATTTATTAATGGCGGGCAGTCAAATTGCATATCAATAATGTAGAATGGCTCAGTACAATGTTGATACAAAACACCCTTTCAGTCAGGCCCATTCATGCTCACAGACCTGCAGACATACAGTACGTGCTATGTTTAGTCCCATGTGGTCCAGCGCTGGCACACTGCATAAATTCAATCTACACCATTGAGCTGTGTAATGTTAGTTAATGAGGGAGCAACATAGAATGCTTCTCATGTTTGCTTTTATGAGTCTGTATTTAAAAATGTACGCAGGATGGGGTCACAGTGGGAGAAATTAAGCTTTTTATAGAGGGGCTCTGGAGAAGAGAACATATAATGCAGTAGCACTGATATGAAGTGCAAGGACATCAAGCTTTATACATTGCCAAAATAATGCATTTTTAAAATGTATCTACCAAATGAAGGTTTCTATTATTTTCTTTCTTCAAGGCAATATTTCTGTGCAAACCTGGAGAAGGAATTTTGCAATATTTTAGCAAAAATGTGCACAAATTTACAACCTCCTCAGCTCTCCCTCCATTAGACAGCTATGTTGTGTGTCTGGGCATGGGCCAATCACGCATGTAGGACAAATTAAGTGACCAATGGCGGATTTCCATGTAGGTCAGCATCTTTTATTCAGCAGGCACGCGTACACAGTTACATGCCATCCCGCCCCGGGGGCCCAACCGAGACCCACTCTGCCACCGCAAGATGGCCCACCATTTTGTTCTGTTTTGAAAATGATCTCCATGCATGAGATTAGCTGGGAGGCCAGCAAGATCTTCCCTTTGTAGTGCATCCCAGTTTGGATATTTCCCTGCTGGTGTGTGTAAGTGTGTGCGAGTGTGTGCAGGTTTGTGCATGATGCCAGACTGCATATGTGAGTGTGCTTGCATATGCATAATGCGTATTTGATGGAGGTTTTTTACAAGTTGCATTTATATAGCACTATTATGTATTGCAGCTGAGATTGAGGACAATGCTTACAGCTATGAACGCTTAACAATACAAGTCCAACTAATTTGCATACACAGTGGACGTCTGTGTGTGAAGAAGGCAGGGTCAAAGGGTAAAACGTGGCTTTCATTAAGTTAACACGAGACTCCTCCTGGTTCCTTTTCACTGAACCCTTCTTGACCCTGCACCTGTGCACTGTGCCGTGATACATGCAATTGAACACATGGTTTTTACATGGACATTTTTCCTGTGGGAACACCATCAGTTTAATATTTTCTTTGACAGAAATCAGGTGTCAAACACACATCCAGAAGGCATTTAAAGCATCATGCTGAATCCAAACGAGCGGGCACACAACTATGTAAAGTTGGTCATGAGGATTTTACGATGCCTCTGCACCAAAATGTAAAATACGCCGTCTCTCTCTTTTTCTCTCAGCCGTTGGTTTCCCTCCACAGACTTAAAGCAGCAACAAAGCAACTAGGCAGAGCGAGAGAGAGAGAGAGAGAGAGAGAGAGAGAGAGAGAGAGAGAGAGAGAGAGAGAGAGACTGGGGATGTGGTTGCTATAGTAACCATCTGGTGGGTCTGAACAGTTTCTCTCTGGCTTTCGTTTCATCATATTGAGCCTTGGTCTCTCTTCCTCTCTCTCTTTTCCTCTCTGCTCTCACTTTTGTTTATCCCTCTCTTTTTCTCCTCCTCTCCTGGCTCTCCATCTCTCTTATCTCCTCATCTCCCTCTCGTGCCACTCGCACTCCCTCTCTTTCTTCCAATCTTTCAGGCTTCCTGCTCGCCGGTCGCCCTTCTTCCTTCTTCCCTTCTTCCCTTCTTTCCTCCTCCCTCCCTCCTCTTACCTCTTTTCACTTTCCTTGGAAAACCATGAGAGTGAGAGAGTGTTTAATGTTAATTTCTATTCTTTGTTTGCTGTTATTTCAATGTTTGTTGCTCCGCTGTGAGAGTCCCATCTGTTAAACCTGGACTCTTAGCCTTTAACAGAAAACAATAATACATGCAGTTCAGATATTTTGGACACGAGTTAAAGGTGGACTTATATCTGAGGAGGAATTGACGTCACCTGAAATCAGGATTTAGCTGCAACCAAATACACACAAATTCTTGATCTACATCCCCAATGAGTATTTTGGTGTGGTATGGAAATGAATATTTATTTATTTTCCACCTAGAAGTGCAACACGGACTGCATTTCCCCTTTTCCTCCTCATCAGCGGTCGTCCTTGTGAATTCCCAGCAGAGTCTCAATAGGCTAGAGGATACCTGATCCCAATGCCAATTGAGCTCGCCTCCCACACAAACAAACACACACACACACACACCCCCACACACACACACACACACACACACACACACACACACACACACACACACACACACACACACACACACACACACACACACACACACACACACACACACACACGCACACGCACACACACACACACAGGGATGTACACTTACATGTGCATACATCTATCAAAGCACAGACATAACAGAAATCTGAATAGATAGATCAACATCTTTACATCTTTGCATGTATCCACGTGCATGCAGTACACATTTTATGACAGCATCATATGAAGCCAAGACAGAGAGGAGGCGATTTTCCCAGGGAGCTGCTCATCATGTGAGGTCACTGTGGGAATTTCCCTGCAACGACACAAAGGTCGGATTCAGGAGTTCGAAGTAGAGGAAGCTAATACTGGGTGAGACAGACAGGCCGTAAAGTATGTTTGTAAGCTTGTGTGTGTGCAGCTAATAGCTAGCTTTAATGGACCCATGAATGTTCCTTATCCTTGTTATTCACTCCTCCTTGTTTCTCTTCTTTTTTCTCTTCTTCTGCACCTATCAGAGAATTTGTATCCCATCAATCATTCAGAACTTCACTGATTAGCCTTACATCAGTCCTATACCTTACTACCACAATAGTATCTACGTAGTTGTCAAATTTATTACTATCAATACTGGAGGCCTGTTTCACAGTCAAGAGGGTCCTTTCACGCCTCTTTAAGCAGCAATGGTCATCCAGCACTAAACTTGAACTTAACCATCCAGCCTGAATGGAGCTGCATCTTCTGCATTTTCTTGATTTTTCATGAAAACCAGAAGATCACTTAATTGTGACATTTTGACATTGTTATTGGTTTGTCAGGTAAGAAAAAGCATTCGAAGCATGGGACACTTCAGTTTCTAACTACAGCAGAGTACCAACATCATTTTTAACAGCTTTGTCACTTATTCCAAATCAAAGGAGTGCTTTTAAATGACTGTATTTTAGTCCTTCTACAGTTCTTTTAATGTGTATGTATTTACATTTTTACATTTCAGTTGATGGTGCTGACTTATAGTAGCTGACAGCTTAGTATCATCTTGATACAGCATAGATACTGTATTATGCTGTGGTGACAGATGACAAGACTGACAGTTTGGGGCACTGTAAATGTTAATATCCCATATAGTAGTTGCTGTTCAGGTGTCAGTGTTTCAGTGATACCTAATCCTCTTTGCTCTTGCAGCTTTTCCGTTTGGCACTCGTGATTATTGAGACCAAGTGTACTGTAATGTTTGGAGTGTTTGTCATTGATGAACCTGCAATTTAGCTGTTAAGGCTCTGAGTGTTTGGCCTCTTTGTCACTTGTCCTGCGTTGCTGTGAAAATCCTCTCTTCCTTTCAAAGCTCTGCTAAAGGTGACACATGCCTGTAATTGATATTCCACTTTCTATGAGTCACAGTTGTGGCTGTCATCATAGAGTAGTTGTGATTTACTACAGTATGAGTGCAAAATTATGAAATGTAGTGAATAGAAAAGTTTCAAGAGTGATGGGTACAAAGCCCTAAACAAAACACCTTTAAATTACAACACTGATAATAATTGCAAATCTGTTTCTGTGATGTTGTCCAACCCTTGTGGTTTTCTGCAGTTTGTGACTGATCAGACCAAAACGTGGTTCAATCACATCATAAATTCACTGCAACATTTTGTATGAACGCAAGCACCTCAGAAAAAAAACATAGACCATTTCTACCTAAATGTAACGTCCTCTCTCTCTGTGTGAGGGGAAACACTGTTACTGCAGTGGGCGCCATCGTCATGGTTGACTGCCGTCTTGGAAGAAGGGACTATTTTGTCAGGATAATGCGGTCACACACTGAGTGAATAGGGGGTCTTGAGAGTAGAAGGCACAGATAAGAGAATGGAGAACATTCCATTAAAGATAGCGATGCTATCAAGTCGGGGTTTGGGGAAGACTATTCTGCAATGAAACTCCCCCCCACCGCAGCACCCATCGAGTTAAAGGTGCATCTGTTACCATGGTACCCAGCCTAGGCAGCCTCTCTTCATGTCTGTCAAGATTGGGCAGGTAGAGATACGAACAATGCTAGTCTTGCCTCTTGCCTGCAGTTGGAGCTGAAACGGACATGTGGGCCCCTTGGAGTGTGTCGTGTGTGTTTGCTGCATGTATGTGTTCCCAGCAGTCAGGGTTTAAGACACTGTACGCTGACAGAGACTCGTCACACGACATGAATCATTTAGTCACCACAGCAGAGTTGGAAATGTCACGTCTCATCAGTGTTCCTCATGCCTCAGTAGCCCTGCACTGTTTACATCTCAGAGAATCATAAAAAAGGGAGGACTTGATAAAAGAGAGGAGCTGAGATTTTAGATGCAAACAGACATTTATTGCATTGGGAAGCAGTGGTGTACATTTTCCCCCCACAGAATCATTTGCAATACTGTAGCACTTCACAAGATTGTAGTCTGTTGTGCGGTTGTCCAATCCTCTCAGGACAAAATGTGGATTTCAGATTCTTGAAAGGATTATTTGCTCGTCTTCTTTTACCCATTTCTATCTCCTTCCATTTCTGATCTTTCCAAGGACTGGGATGCTACTTTTCCTCACAGTGGAAAATGCTGACTTGACCTTCCTTGGCAGCCAGATAGTTAATCCAATAACAACAGGAGAAAACTGTACAAGGAACATATCCAAAAGTCAGCCTGCTTTACGCCATTGTTCATCATCTATCTCATACAAAACTATACTTCTGTGTTTTTGCTACAGTTTTAAACAATTTCAAACAAAAAAAGCAACATCAGGTACGGCATTCCTTACTGTAAACCACAATCAATACTAAACAGTAAATAGTACTTTGTCATAATCTTTATTACAAGATATTTGACCACTGTACAAATCAGTGTGAATCGTACAGTACAATGCAGAGTTAAGACTGTTTCTTGAGGTTCGTCATTCAAAGCTGTATACGAGGTGCTTCAAGAATACACAAGAGTTTCAGAACTTCTGCCGTGCATGCATGATTTCAATATTTTGCCATGCATGAGTTGGTATTCAGTGTTTTTAAGAAAGAGCCCTAAAAATTGGCAACCCAACAAAACGAGTATTGTAAGAGGAAATGTAGAAAGCACAAAATAAAAGAACAATTTGTCCGGTTACAATATATCCCCTCATGAGATTTGGCACACACGATAATGCACAATGCAATATAAATAGTTTATCAATAGGGTGTGTACAGTCAGGTTACAGTATCAACCAATCCAGGTGAAAGCCTGGGAAGCTTACAAACAGGTGGGAGGTACACGGTATATAAGACTTTTTAGCTGCAAAGTATGGTAACAAAAAACACTCAGGCAACATCGCGAATCATTAAGAGAAAAATAATGTCACTCTCATTCACTCCCTTGTTTCTCAACATACAAAAACAAAACACTCCCTCGGGCCTTTAGTCACAGCAGAAAACATATTCCAAAAGATCAATAAATAAAGTCATCAACACAGAGAAAGAACAATTTACAGCCTCCCACTTTGTGCAAGAAAATATGGGCTACCTTTTCCATATATACAAACTCTGATATTCATTTGCCCTCGATCAAAATGAAGAGCAGAAAGAATGGTACCATAGGTTTTGATTGATAAGATATAGGAGAGAAAGGTATGTGCTTTAGTTTTATATCAGATTTATTTCTGTTTCCTGTCCCTGATTTCTGCATTTCGACAGCATCACCTCCTCCTTTCTCCACCTTGCCCCCCCCCTTGTCGTCTCTTGCGTTTGGATATATGGCGAAAAACCCTGGAATCAGAGTTGTGTTTGCGTGAGTGTGTATATGTGTGTGTGTGTGTGTGTGTGTGTGTGTGTGTGTGGGAGGGGGTCCACCTGGGGGGTCTCCTCTTGCTGCCATCTCCCGCCCCTGCCAGTGTGTGTCACCCGGATGGCCATGACTGACTGGGAGAGGAGGGCGTGGAAGTGCTGCTTGCTGCCACATGAGAGAAAGTGCTTATATACAGTGTCTTTGGATTAAAACTGGTAAATATCGCCATACAAAATTTCAAGAGTCTTTTGGGGGTCGTCTGAGAGCCGAACCCTCTAAGCCTCGGCCGGGGTCTTCTCTGTCCCATTTTTCAGTGCTTCGTCGTCGCCATTCTCATCCTCAATCACAACTGTGGATGACAGGGGGAGAGAGAGAGTTAATGAGGGGGGGGGGGGGGGGGGGATGCTCATCTTGGTATGGCGTCTTTAAAATTCACCATCGACTGACAGCAGGGCATGAAAGCCCAAAACCATTAGCACTGCGCTGTCTGAGTAGAGGCGATGTGTGCATGCATGAGAGAGTAAGAGCATGGAGAAAGAGACGGATAAACATGAGCATGATCCTCTCTGTGTGTGTGTGTGTGTGTGTGTGTGTGTGTGTGTGTGTGTGTGTGTGTGTGTGTGTGTGTGTATGTGTGTGTGTGTGTAATTAACATTCAGAACGTTGATTTTTTTTATTTCTCCATGTCTTCTTGTTTTGCAGCTACAGATGCAGTGCATATATGTCAGCATGTTTGTCATGTTTGTCTATGTTGTGTCTGTGCTCTATACTGTGTGTGCATGTATGTGCATATATGTGCAATCACAAGTGAGGCAGAAATTGTCAAAGAATGCAAATTAAAAGCAAAAATAGCATGAAATCAACATGCAAACAAAAATATGATAATACAGCATAGAAATCTCAGTCATTCCAACCATTCAATGAAGAGTTGACACTGTTGAGCAGCATTCAGAAAGCATTTAACAGCACGCACTGCGCATACAAGTTGTGTTGCAATGCGAATAGAATATTTAAAAACTAATACACCCCCCACACACACATGCAAACAGATCACAGACGCTCTGCAGAGGACCATGTCCAGGCAAAGGTGCAGCCTATCTGGCTCCACAGACATCCTTAATTAAGGTGGTATCCAATGTGCGCATTCAACACATCACCATGCAAAGAAATAAAAAGGTTGATTCGATAATTACCCCGTTTGCTCCTGCCTATTTGCCCGAGTTTGGGCGGACGTTTATTCTGTGAGCCATTGAAGAAGTTGTTGGTGTCTTGAAGACGACAGGTAAAGGAAAGGTGTCCCTCGTCGCCCTCATTTCCATAATGACTCATTTTTTCTTCGTTGAAAGGTAGCACTTCCGACATCTCCAAATGCGTCTTTATCACTAAAGCGCACGAAGTGAAATGTAGAGCTAGTCGCCAAGCTTGAACTCGGCCGTCTCTAACAAACAAAAGAGGGGGGCGAAAAAAAATAACACAATGCTATCCGCTGACACGATCTAGCCCTTTCTGTTTACCCTGAAGACACGTGTCTGTCTCCGTAGGTACGCAACAGAAATAAAACTAAATCAAAATGTCCTCAGTTTCCTCGCTCGTGTAGCTTCGGCAACATTATCTTTAAAAAATATATCCAGAGCGTTTCTTCTGTCTCCGTGCGTATTGCTTTGGAAATGGAGGCGCACGTACAATAGAGTCGTGGAGCGCCTGCTGGTTTCGAGCGGCTGAACCCGTCGCACGGAAAATCTGAGGAAGAAATGCAAATTGAGGAGCGATGCAAAACACGGATTCCGGGGAGACCTGGCAAAGGGAGCTACACGGGGGTTTTCTGGCGCAGCCTAGAGAAGCTTCCAGTTATAGTCGACCGTGGTGGTGATAACGCTCCACTCTCCGGGATCTAGATGCAATCAAACAGTGGCGATTCTATAGGCTGATCAAACATGGCACGCTGATGTGGGCTGAGACAGGGCATTTGGGGGGAAATGCGCAGTTTACGCGCCACCACTCGACGCTTTAGAGACGTCAAATGTTTCAACCTGTTTTACAATTTGGCATGTTTGTACATTTGTTTGGTCGGAGGGATTTTAAGCATGTTATGTGTCCAAAGGGTGTGACCTCACCAGAGGATGGCAGTGTTTTCATAGGCTGAGATGTGACTTTTGGCCCCATGGCGCACTTCCAGCTTCAGTGCTGAGGGCCTGCGCTGTTTTTGCACTGTAATTTCCAGAGGGCCATTTACACAGTTGGAATGGAACTGAAGGTTTCAGTGATCTGCTCCTGATCTGAGATCTGAGACTTTGTTAATGAATTGCCTGGATATTTATTGAGTAAAACGGAAAAGCTTTTTTTTAAATCATCAATCATTGCTCCAGATTTGATGATCCTCCAGGTTAAATGATGCAAATTCCACTCTTTACTCTACTTTAATTTAATAAATAATGAGTCATACTAGACAGATTCATAGTAGACACGATGATGATTCATACTAAACAAATCAACTATGTCCTCAAATCTAAGGCCCCAGTTTGAGAACATTTTGGTGTTCAGTTATCACAGGAATAAAGTTACATGACCACAGATGGAACACTTGTTTACTCTGTTAAATGAAGCCCCCCTAGGGTTGTTTTTATTGAAACAATTATCTTTGTGGTTACCGCCCATCACAGCCTATGTTTACATGAATCTCTCTTCTCCAGGAACAAAAGCACAAAGAGATCTTACAAAAGAGAAACACAGTCAGTGATGAAGGGGGTATTAAATCTTGACACAAGCTAACCTTTCTCAGAGGAACTTTACCACATATCATTAGACAGACAATGACATGAAATGTGATCCTGCCACACAATTAACTTTAGAATACTGTCAACTATTCACATTGGAGGTGCAGTCATGACACACCTCCTCCCTGCAGACACATAGAGACTGTGATTTTATCAGAGTCTCACCTTTCATATCAGAACATCTCGATATCAGTTTTACACATTGTTTATCAGCCTGTGATTATTGTCAACTCATTTTATTTTGTTAATTCATTAAACCTAAACAAACCTGTATTGAACAACAGACATACAAAAGGAAATATTGTTTTTCTATATACTGTATATCAAAACAATCTCTTCTAACATATAATTTTCAGAGTTGCATGGCATTTTACTCATACATGTTTTAGACAAAATGAATGTCAGGTGATGTGAGGTACATATGGTCAGCATAGAAAAAATGTTGAGATAGAAGGATGGTCCACTCAAATATAGTGTTTATCCAGGAGATCATTGTTTAAGTCCTGTGTGAAACCAAAAGTTAGCTTGGATTTATTCAAGGTTACTTTCGGATTCCTTTGGTAACACGATGTACATAATAAAATGTAACTTCTGTACAAAGTAAAGTCAATAAACAAATACACTTACTAGAGACCAACCCACATACATATGTCTGTGTCCGACCAAACTCCAAACAACCACGTCGTTAACCCCCTATTTGAAATTTTACAATAACAACAAAGGTCACCTGCTGAAGGTCAACTAAATTCGTCCTTTCCAAATCAAAACTTTAAAATTAAACTATTTTGAATTATATGCGTGGAGCTTAAAACAGAAGAACATGAGCCTGAAATATTTTCAACATTGGTTTCCTATTTATACACCTTTGCATGAGATAGATAGATAGATAGATAGATAGATAGATAGATAGATAGATAGATAGATAGATAGATAGATAGATAGATAGATAGATAGATAGATAGATAGATAGATAGATAGATAGATAGATAGATAGATAGATACTTTATTGATCCCGAGGGAAATTCAAGATAAGGATCATTAAACTGAAGAAGCCTCTTGTGAGAAAATATATACTGTATATATTTGTCTTGTTTATGTATGACTTCAATGTGAAGGTGAGGGGGGGAAACATGTTTTCAGAATCCTTTAAGAAGAAAAAATGGAAAATAAAATGACTGAAATAACTTCTCTGACCTCTTCAGCTAAGCATATGTGCAATATTTAATCTCCACTCATCCAGTGCCAAGCATGTTCTGAATTAGGATATTTATTGTAGGATATTTACCACAAGTTATAGCTTTACATTACTGGATGTATATTTAGGGGAAAGTTGGCTTATAAAGTGCCCTCTGTAGTAAATCCAACAATGACTCAGACATTTATTGCTGGTGAATGAAAAAACAAGATGCATCATTATTATATTGGTACACTAAAAACATGATCAGAATAGCAGGGGTTCGGAGAACTAGAAAAATAAGTCTCCATCAAAACAACTCAGTGTATGCCATTTTTATTATCTTCTTCATCAGTATCTGGTACAGCGATAGTGCGAGCGGTAGATGGTTTGGTCAATCCATCGGCGAAATTTGGACACTGCCGTGTAGACTCCTGGAAACTTAGCATTACCACAGCCGTTGCCCCAGGAGACAACACCGTAGACACGCCCCCCACACACCAGAGGCCCCCCAGAGTCTCCCTGCAAGGACGAGACCACACCCTGAACCAGCTATCATATCACATGAACCTTGTAAAAAAAAAAGTTTTTCATAGTTAATTGTATAGTTGTTCAGTGTCCTCGGATGTTGGTCTTACAAGGTACATTCATTTATGCTTATTTATAATAATTTACAACTTTGATGTATCAGACATTTTAGCGACATTGGGTCACCTTTATTGTAAAACAGGCAAAACATGAGTAAAATGGTAAATTTGAACTTAAATCTCAAGACTAGACTTTCACATAGTCACTTCAGTATAATCAAAGTGAAATGATCTAATTCCTCCAAATAAGAGCATCTGAAACTCATTAATAGTCCTGATATTAAAGATATAAAAGTTCAAAGGTAAGAAATATCATAGCAGCGGTTATGACGAGCTCCCCACGTGCAGAGGCTATTACTCCTCGTTGCAGCGGCCGTGGGATCGAATCTGACCACAGCCCTTCGCTACATGTCACCCCCCATTCTATCCTCCTGATATTTCCTATCTCTCTTCAGCTGTCCTATCTAATAGAGAAATGCTGTTGAATGCATGTTGATGAATCCACATAAAAGCCACTTTGGCTTTCATGTGGATTCATTAAATTTTTGACCTTTGCAAAAACTGTAACATTTAACATGTCATGCGTTAGATTTCACATGTAAATATCTGAGAGTCACACGTGCCTGCATGTGATTTAATCACAAATGTAAGATGTTACACATTTGATAGAAATGTGGTTCATTCTTTGGATCTCTGGGGCCATTTTTTGAATGAAATAAAATTCCACACAAAAATGGTCAACAGAAACTAAAACAGTCTTGAACAGATCACAGGATGGTTGGATTCATAAAATCCTAAGCTCTCCCTGCCACAAAGTTGCCTACTGCAGGGTTAAATATAGCACATTTTAATTAGTCATTCAGCTCTTTACCTAAGGCAGAATGTAGCCTACTGGTATATCACACATTGAATTCCATGTTATTTTCTTCTCTCAAATTTTTGAGCAAAAGATTATTTCTTGATACAAATAACAAAATTCAAATCATACGATGATGGCAGTGGTTACAAATGACAGTACTTTAAATGTTAAGGTTTTCAGTCCTGATGTTATTTCAGGCTTATTTGATCTCTGTTGTAACTATCAGAACTCCTGAGGGTTGACTGCCACGTATGCTTAATAAAAGCTTATAGCTGAATCAACACTGACATGATGAACTACATCCTCAAACTGTCAGGGGGATGAACTTCCCAAAACTGTGTTATTGTATCCCTTTGATACGAGCCGATGAAAAGAAGACAACCCTGTGCTATCTGATACACACACTGAGAATCAGGGCTGCTACCTTTGATCATTTATTATTTCTAAATGTATTTAATCACTTTGCGAAGCTCAAATGATAACTTTGGGAAAAAAAGGGGTCAGACTGGACAGTGGCTGTGCAAACCTTGCATGCATCTTTTCCTCCAGTCCTGTAGCCAGCACAGATCATGTTTGCTGTGATGTTTCCATTAAATGACTCGCTGCCGTTACACCTTGCACTCGAAACAATCGGTACAGTCACAGTTCTAAGGGCGAAGGGGGCCCGGCCTCCACCTGCACTGTTGTAGCCCCACCCAGACACCCGACAAACCAAGCCTTCGACCACTCCTGTCCCCTGCTTGGGCAGAGGCGCCAGCGAGACATATCGGTTCAGGACCATGGGGGCTCGCAACTGCAAATCAAAGGACAATTTCAGAGTAGGAATATATAAAGGAAAAACATAGTACAACACTCTTGTTATCAAATCTATATAATCTGCTTTTCATTTTTTTGCTATGTTAATGTCTCTCTGACTGTCTGTCTTTCTTTCTTTTTCTAGCCCCTTTCACATATTAACTGCCCACCGGAAAATTTTCCAAAATTACCTTTTGCTTGCCAGCCCATTCTTTTCCACTCTTACGTTTATTTTGTTAATATGCCGGATTGCACGTAGCATTGATGTAAAGGAAAAAAGAGTCATAATAGCATCAGAGTCTTTTGCCCTCTTACGTTGTAAACCTTTCTCAGTGTATCTCCTCAGTTATGTCTTGTCTTCTGAGAGACCCCAACTTGTCCAACTGAAATAATCAGCCCCTTTGAGGGTCATGTGTGAACGGGGAACTCTGGGAAATGTAAGGGACAGGCTGTCCTGAAATTTCCTAGAAATTGTCAGATGTGCATGTGTGAAAGGGGCTTCTATATTTTTTTGATTCCTGCTAAATTGTTGCCATATTGCTCTACAGTTGGATTTCTCTAAAATAATACCAAAGACTACAGTCTTCACCTGCCTCTTATGTAAAGTGTCATAAGAATACTTTGCTTACGACTTGGCGCAATATAAATAAAAATCAATTGATTGATTGATTTAAAAGTTATTGATCAATGATTGGTCTCTTCCTGTGCTTGAATGTTGTCTTGTTGGTGGTCACGCTTTTGTTTTTTGTTCTTGTGAAGCCAAAGACAATTTCCCCCATTGTGGACATATTAAGTTCTATTCTATTCTATTCTATAATAATTGATCAACATCTCATGACCCAACTAATTAGTCCCCCCTCACCTCTATACACATTTATTTTAGTTTTGTTTTGTTGTTCGCAGCCTGTAAACTATGCTTTCAACAATAAATTGATTTGATGGGGACATTCAAATTAAATATTAGTATTTTTCAGAGAAAATTTAAAACCCATAATCCTACTGTACAGTACCTGCTCTGCTATAAAAAATTGAAAATGTCCACTAATTTGCTCAGGGTCAGAATATTTGCAAATTGAATTAACAGCATGCATTAATTAACAAACTGAAAATATGAAACTGTTAGGTATGACAACAATAGGGATATGGTAAAGTCTGCAGTACCTTAATGAGCATGATGTCAGCATTGTTGGTGCTCTCATTGTAGAGCGGATGGGTGACCAGCCTGTGGGGTTTAGCGTACTGCTCAGTGCCCTCGAAGGAATTCACAATGTAGTCGCCCGCAATGATCATCATGTGCTCTGCCCTAAAAGAGATGAAAATTCAATTTTACTTCACATATTTTAACATACACTAAAACTGTATAGATCACAGCCAAAACATTAAATGTTTTATCATATTTCCACAGGGAGAAAGAGGAGACAAAATGAGCACACAACATGATGCCAAAGTCACAGCGTAGAGTGAGCACATGCAGACATAAGAGTGTCAGCCAGGAAACAATGGCTTACTGTGTGCAGACAGAGCTGGGACAGTATTACAGAATTACAGCCAATTTCCTGGGTCGCGTCAAGATTACACTTCACCCTTACACACACACATCGATGTTGTGCCAAGGTCAGCTGTCTCGACCACATCTGTGCACTGTTTGACTTCCAAGTGGCCTGTACACTGTTATACTCTGCATCATGATCAAGTGGCATCATTTTGACGTTAGCTACTCATAGTAAAGTGGATGTTTGCTTTAAGGCATCTGTTTGGACCATCTGCTCTCACTATAAAATCATGCCAAGTGAGCTACTACACACTGACTTCTACATAGTTCACTGCAGCAGAGGAACATCAGTGCCTGTGCAAGTGTTACAAAAATGGTTTGAGCTGTCTGGTCACGGATTTCTAACAAAAGTATTTTAAATTAATATAATCAGGAGGCAGATCTTTCCTTAAACCTTCTACTATTTACAAGTTAGGATTCTAAAAAACAAAGTGTTATAGAACAAGGCTACTACAAGTGGTACCATGTAGTAGAGCCAAGAGCTCACAAAATGCCTGAGGTTAGCTAAACAAATTTGAAGCCAGTAGGCTATGCAAAGGATTATTTAAGCTCACAATGTCTGTATCAATTTGTGTTTAGGTTTTTTTGAGAGATTATTTAACTGTAAATCAAGAAGTTAAAAACTGAAATACATAAATGTACAAAAAGATCAAGCCTTGTTAGTTTGAATCTCTACAGTTTGTCTGCACACTGGGTCGTCTGAATCCCCAAAATGTAAATTCTTTATCCTTATTCTTCAATAGATACTTGTGCACTGAGCACATTTAAAGTCTTAAAAAAAACTTAGGGACTGACCAGCCCTACAACAATTTCATCCTTGGAACTCCACTGCTAGCAAGGCTACACGACACACTTAAAAAAAAATCATGTAACCTGGAAATAATGACACCATGGTATTAATCCTCTCAACAGTTTCAGCAAAAAGGACCAGCAACTTGATTATTCTTACCCAATGTTACAGTGCGCTGCAGTCAGCACCCAGTATCTGTGAACCAATGATCCACCACAGAAGTGTTGACCCCTGCTGCTCTGCAGTGACACGATGTATCTGATGGAGTTTGGTGCAGCAATGTGTCCACCTACAATACGGCCCTGCATGAGTACACTACCTGTGTATAAACAATAACATTAACAGAAGCTTTTGTAGATTCCTAAAGATGTTTTCATCTTTCACCTAAAAGTTCATTCAGTTCTGTTGACTGGTAAAGCATCAATCGAGTGGACAAAACAAAAATGTTCCCCCATTTCTGTAAAAAAAAAAATGGCTCTAAAGCTCCCCATGGTATGAATTTCAGACTCTTAAAAAGTCCATCTCATAAAACATGAAGAGTCTTTCGGTGAACAAAAGGGAGACATAAAGAGTGAGGCCCTCTTAATCCCCCCTTCAAGCCCATTGACTCAGTCTAACAATTAGTGGTTTCCTGTCACCTGGGAGGCCACCATGTAATGAAGATAACCCAATATAACCTGACCTTCTAGTGTCACCACCTCACTATGGGCTCTGAAACATAAGAGAGGGGCTCTTTATGACTCTCTAATGCAACAGCTCAACTACTGTACATTAGCTTCAGGGTATATAGAAGAAGTGGTGGGAACAGTATAGACTCACTCATGGAAGCATTTACACGTTCTTGTTGTAATCATCGCTGGAAAGTAATAGGAATAGCTTTACATTTTGACAAGAATGATTATTTGCTTCTTAAAGTCTTGTTCTAAAAATCCATACAAATGACTAGTCACATTTTCGCAGGGGGTTATTTTCCAGACAAGTTGCCAGGAAACCAGTTTACATTCAAGGAAGTTTCTGTTCCATGATGACTAAAGAAACAAGATATATTTATGAGATTTATAAGATGCAAAGACAAATTTGGTTACCAATGGAAGGAGCCAGGTGTTGGTGTTTCCATCCGTTCAAATTCTTTTTTTTAAGCTAAGCTTCATATTTACCGCACAAACATGAAAGTGGAATTGATCTTCTCTTCTAACTCTGAGGAAAAACATGTATATGATATACAATGTATATACGATACATGTATACATGTTACAGTTCATAACATGTATACAAACTGTTGAATTATTCC
The DNA here is from genome assembly GCA_020745685.1 of Tautogolabrus adspersus. NCBI lineage: Eukaryota > Metazoa > Chordata > Actinopteri > Labriformes > Labridae > Tautogolabrus > Tautogolabrus adspersus. Next base: position 15,287,944 of record CM036538.1, read on the forward strand.
TTTAAGAGAAGGTTGAAAAGTTGTACTCACTTTGGACTGTTGTGAGGTCCAGAAGCACACAACATAAACACACTAGCAAGCTCCTCATAGCTGTGGAGGCCTCTTTCCTACACCATACTAAACGAATGCATTCAGACGACCAGAGTCCTCAGCTCCTGTCTGTCTGTCCAGCCTTGGGCATCCCCTCCTTTCAGCAAAAACTAGGAGTCACAACAACCTTTATCCTCCAGTTTCCTCTGAGAAAAAAAAAAGTTTTTGATTTCATCCTTGACCATGACATGAAGCATTGACTGAAACGAAAAGGGGAGCCATAAAGTTCACCTTCAGGATCTTTCCAGCACCCCTCCCCTTCTCTCCGCCATCCCAGCACTCACCGCTTTCTCATGGCCCTCCTGACTTGATGAGAGGGCTTTACACTGTTGCCATGGTAACACAGGGTACTGTGCCGAACAGGTTCATCTATACTGTATCAGCGCGCTCTGTCTGTGTCATCATCCAGGCTTATCCGTGCTGAAATGTTTCAACAGCATACTGTGTCGGTGTGTACGTGTGTCTTTCTGTGTTTGTGTGTGTCTGTGTGTCTGTGTGTGTGCATCTTTGTTTCGAGCTGAGGGGGTATTTTACGGACAAGTGTTCCTTTGTGTGTGTATGAGTCATGAGTCATGATTGAATCTGTTTCTGCAAAGATAATAACTCTCTATTACCAGGCTGGTCATCACCATTAATATTATCATCTTCTTCATCATCATTCTTTTGGCGAGTCAGCATCCTCCGCAGCATGTGAGGAGAATCTTGCCTGACCTCCTCATGTCCCACATTTAGAGCAGGCTGAATAATTGATGCTTTACCCGGTAGAGCTTGAGAGACAGCTTTGTGTGGCCTCCTGTTGTCAGGTATTTCCTGGACCAACACTTGCCTGTCTTCACTCACAATCACCTTCAAATAAATCTTTTTTTTATTCAAAACATTATTATGTATATACATTGTTTTTGTAACTGAAGCCAGTCATTATTAATTGTTGTTTCAACGGAAAGACATATTTTCTCATACATTACTGTTTGTATCTTTCACAAAGATATATTTTTTCAGTGTCTTTATACCAGGTTACCAAAGTTATGCAGTTCTATTTTGTTCAACTGAGACAATTAACCAAAATCAGGTCATTCCTTTCTTCTGCCAACTTGGAAAAGTAATCAATACATTTATTTATTCCAGACTCAAGTACTGTAATGCTGATTTTTGATAAGTTTGTTTGACTTTAGACCACAAACATGGCTGCTTACTTTTACAGGCTAACGATTAGATAAGACAAACGGTTTCACTGGCTAAACTGTTTACTATAACGAATCAGATTGCATGTTTGTTAACTGTTGTGTTAATTAAGATAACTACTGTTGTGGCAGAGTTCTCCCTAATGTCAGTGAATGTGTAAGATTGACAGCAGTGATCTGAGAGGTCATAAGCCTGTCAGTTACTCCAAGTGCCTATGACAGTATTCAATGCAGGTTGTCATGTGTGTGATTGGTGGAGAGCTTGAGGAAGAGGCGTGTGTACTGTGTACTGTGTGTGTGTGTGTGTGTGTGTGTGTGTGTGTGCGTGTGTGTGTGTGTGTGTGTGTGTGTGTGTGTGTGTGTGTGTGTGTGTGTGTGTGTAGGTGTGAGAGTGCGCATGTGTGCGTGTGTGTGAGTGTGTGTTTATGTGTGTTTTGGTTGTGCAAGGTTTTGTGTGTTAGCGGTAGCTAGGCTGATGAGTAAGGTTTGTTACAGTAGCCTGTGTTAAGTTTGGGAAATAAAACCCATTCAAACTAGATATCGTCATGTAGCTTCATTTTAGCAGAATCCTACAATACTGAGCTAACTGTTTCCTTTGCTAACTTTTTCAAAGCCAGTTGTTTCTTAAGTCATATTTCCTGAGCTACCTGTTTCTTAAGCCTAATTTACTAACCTATATTTTCTTGCTGTTTCCTATGCTGAATTGTTTTCTAAGGTAACTTTCTGTTAAGAAAAACTGTTTCCTAAGCTAACTTTTTCCTAAGCTTAACTATTTAAAAAACTAACTGTTTCCTGAACTTATGCTAACTTTTTCAAAGTGAACTCTTCCCTAGGACAACTGTTTTCTGAGATCGCCTTTTCAAGGCTTGATATTCCCCAAGTCGTCTCAACCTATAGCCTACCACCATTGGAGGTGATAGCAGGGGCATTATAACGGTGGAGCTTCGTTATGGCACTGTTGCAGAAACGCAAATCTGAAAAAAGGCATGTTTCCGAGCAAATTTTTCCTACACTTAACTTATTCCTAAGCGTACTTTTGTACATGAACTGTTTCCTAGCTAAACTGTTTCCTTTCCAAAAACATGGTATGAATAGAGATTAGGAAAGAAACCCTCCATATGTCTGTAAAACTAACACAATCTGCATGACTAGTTAGCGGTAGAGGAAACTGTTTATGATTTTGGTGCACTAACCCTTGAAATACACAGTTTGAACTGCTCTAATTGTCTGCATTTATATTTCATTGAGCTAACATTTTCAGAAATAAGTAATAATAAGTAAAAACTGTTTAGAAAACTGTCAACAACTGTGAATCAAGATTAAATACCAGCAGTTCACATTCCCTCTTCAAATGAAATCACATCATGTTCCGTCATGTATCTCTATGTCTTTCTCTCTCACACACACGCACGCACGCACGCGCGCACACACACACACACACACACACACACACACACACACACACACACACACACACACACACACACACACACACACACACACACACAAAGACATCCTTATTGTGAACACTGCTTTGCACCTGTGGCAGAGCATAGCAGACTATCACCTTTCGACCTAAGTGTTGAAACGGCACCTTGGGGAAAGCAGACTGTAAGGAAGCTATGAGTTACAATTCAAACACCCCTGTATGTGGAAACTAACATGCTGGGAACCTAAAGGAGAGTGAACAGAGAGACAGAAAAGACTGGGAGAAGAGAGAAAGGACACCAAGGACTGCATCCTGGTTCATCAAGTTCTCACAGGCCAGATTTGATATTGATTGAACACTATTACTTTTGATTGTCTCATGTTGTGACACAACAGTGCTGCTACAAATATAATGCATGGCTGACACTCTAAGACTCATTTCAAGTAAAGGCATTTATGCAATAAGTAGATGAAGTGGGGAATAAAAGGTGCTGTCTGTTGAATCTCAGGTTGATGGCTGAAAAAAATATTCAATCCCCAGACATCAAACAATCTTTTGTCCAGCACTCTGTAACATTACTGAATACATCACCTGCATGTCTGCCAAGGCTTCCCATCATTTTTCTTGACTTTGTCTCGACTATCAGACAAAAGACTGAACCTTTGACAACAAAGACCATAGAGGCATAGTGAAAGCTAAGGCTACTGTTTTTGTTTGTGTTTTTTTTGGACTAGGTCACACTCTCAGCTTTCCTTGGTTATACTGTATGACGGACAATAGAAGAGAACAATGAAAGCAGCAGGTATGGTTTCAGTATAAAAGGATGGAGATTTCTCCAGTTTTACTGTGTTTCCCGGCGTGAATGAAGTGTGTGAGGGTGTGTGTGGATGCTGGAATTGAACATTTTTCCACTTGACTCTAAGGTGAGGGAGCATTGTTGCAATTTTACAAATGATCACTGTTTTAGTTTGATTGCAATGAAAGGTTATGAAATGTTTACAAGCTGTAGCACCAACGTCAGAGTATCAAATCATTTCTATTGGAAGTAAATCTGTGATTTATTTAAACATGCAATACAAAGGATGTTTTCCCTGTTTATACAAACTTTCTATGTAAGCACTGTAAGCATAAATGTAAACCAAACCAGAAAGATTATCTTAGTTGTAGAAATAATATCTCACTGGCTGCAAATTTAATGTCAACAATTCAGACTTTACTGCTACATGGGATAAGATTGTTTTCTGGTGAGGACAGCCTCTTAATGATGGATCTTCATGTGAATATATCCTGTACCTGTATCAATTGATATGGACCTTTGAGTCAGCAATAAAGAAAAATAAAGTGAAGTAAATAACAGTAAATAATCCTGTGTGGTCAGCCAATCAAACCATTTTGTGGTACAAGAAACAATAACTTCTGGACACTTGTTTTGTGATCAGACATAAAGCCTCAGCGCAAATCTGTCCTACTGGAAATGAAAGAAAACCTTGATTTGTACATCAGTGAATGCTTTAGTAAAATAATCTTAGATGTAATATTGTTTTGAATATGAAATTTAGCAGTACAGGATATTTTCATAAATGGTGATAATGTCAACATTTTAAATAAGGAAATAATGGATTTAAATCATTACTATTTGACAGCTTTCCTTTCAACGTTAAAGGAGAGATCATAGATTCTGAGATGAATCTGGCTCCACTATATCACCTCTCACTGCTCCTCCTGCTTTTTGTAAACCTAACAGGTGAGGCACCATTGCATCTGAGAATTTATTCACATTACACAGCTACTGTCTTTTTTTTACCTTCAGTAACACAACTGATCTTATCGATATCTACCTCAATACAACCCACAAGCCACATTATTATTTTGTGTTATAGTGCAGGGCAATTTTTTAAACCATAAAAACACCCATAATACTGTCCTCTGCTCCTAGGTGTGTACGGGAATAGAATCATTGGGGGTGTGGCGGTATCCCCCTACTCCATAAGGTTTCAGGCCTCCCTCATGTTCAGAAACTACCACTTCTGTGGAGGCACCCTCGTCCACCCACAGTGGGTGGTGTCTGCCGCCCACTGCTGGAGACCGTAAGTTACTGCGGTTTACACCTGAGGCACTCACAAGGGTAGATTTACTAAACGTCCACAGAGACACGTGGTCTGTGTAAAAAACTTGTTGAAGAATAATTCTTAGAAGTAGCCTGATGTTAAACAAGGGGAATATGTAGTATGTGTCTGATCTATATTTGCTCAATGTTCACTAATCTGGTCCTTTATTGTGGTCTTTTAGGGCTCACCTGATCAAAGTGGTCCTGGGTCAGCACAACATTATGAAGGTGGAGGGCTTTGAGCAGGAGTTCGATGTTTCCTTGGTCATTAGGCACAACCAGTACAAAGCCTGGACATTTGACAATGACATCATGCTGCTGAAGGTGAGAGATGACTGTGGAATAACACAGATAAGCTTTCCTTCATTTAATCACTTGGCCGAGTCTTGACCTGCCAATGACACACTGACACAATACTGACAAAGCCTTCACAATCTTTATCTTTTATAATATAAGTGAACAAAAACCTTCAACTTAATGTACATGCTACACTCTTCTGCCTCATCTGATCTTGTATCGTTTATTATGGTCACTTTCATTCAATGTTTTTAAGCTATTTACAATCACTAGGCCAGACAGCAGAGTAGGCATTTAATAACTTTAATAGAACATAATGTGCCATACTGAAAGATTCCTTATCTGTGGGTTAGTTGGACCGCCCAGCTGTCATCAATGCCATGGTGGAGCCAATCTCTCTGCCAGATTCAAACTCACAGTATTTGGACTACAGCACTCGATGCACGGTGAGCGGCTGGGGTGTGACCTGGCTCAACAGCTACATGTTGTCACCTGTTCTCAGGTCTGTGGATGTAGACATCTTTCCCTCCTGCTGGCGCTACTACTACTTCAGGACCACACAGAACATGGTGTGTGCCGGCTCTGTCACTGGAGGGAAAGACTCCTGTCAGGTGAGGCACAGAGTTGTGATCTGATAATCAAAAAGTGACAGTTTAAGTGTAAGAGAGCCTTCAAATAATAATCACTGCTGATGTTGAACTGTAAAACTGAAAATAACTAATGTGTCAAATGTAACAGGTAGAATTAATTGGCTTTCATGTTGATTTTACAATAGTGAGGTTGTTACAGTATTTCATTGGTTCAATATTCTTAGAAGGCCAATTATCCAGCATCAAAATTCAAACCAAACAAAATGCTGAAACATTTTCATTAGCTACTCATAAACTTGAGCGTGTGCTGAATGATGCTGGACATGAGCATTATTCAGAGATATTATTCTGAAAACACTGGTTAATGAGAGGACCTGTTTGCCAGAAAAACCTAAGCAATGTTCAAAATTATATCAAAGGATATGCTCTGTAAAGCTGCGAGAAAATTGACAATTTAATGCTAATACTCTCCTGATTCAGCCATTAAAAAATAGTGATTTTTGCTGCTTCAAAACCTTTTATACGAATAATTTAGCCACAAAAAAGACGCATATTCTCAGATGTGATCTCCTGGAAAACACACAAGAAATCAGATTAGTCAAGCCCTAATTTTACATTAACATGTCATATAACCAAACTTTTAGCTGTGTGTTTTTCCATTCTCAGGGTGACTCAGGAGGACCTCTTGTTTGTGACGGTAAGTTTGAGGGGATTGTGTCATGGGGCATAGGCTGCGCCTTTGCTCACTACCCCGGTGTCTACACCAAGGTCAGGAACTACCTGGGCTGGATCAACAGTGTCATCCAGGCAAACAAATAAAAGAGACTCTGAACAATTCTCTCCTTAGACTCCACTTTGGTGAGGATTTAAATGGATCCTGATGGACTTAAAAAGCCTTAACTTACTTTTTAATGTTTTCTTTTTATCTTTTTATATAATGCTTTCATATAAACTATGCATATTATTATTACAATTGATTTAGCAATTTATCATTGTTGCTCTACAAGCCTCCATTCCTTCACTGAGTTTGAGGTCAAAGAGAAGCTGGACTTGACAATAAAAATATATTTTCCCAAACCACCTTGTCTGTAACTCATCTGTAAAACTGTGATAAACATCTTGTCAGACAGGTGACTTACAGCACGCTATCTAAAGCTCCTCTTTAATCATTATGTCTGCACAAAATGAAAATGGCAACAACAGAGCTGCTCACATTTCCACATGACAGCATGTTGACATCCCTGCGAGTCATTGGCTATGACCGCTCCCTCTCCCCCACACCCTCACTCTGCCCCATTCACATTTAAAGCAGAGTGCCACAATAGACTCATTCACTGACACACAAATACAGACAAAGACCCAAAGAGAAATTATGGAGTGTGTAAAGTTCAGTGGGGATGTGATGCATATTAAGGAGCACAGCTCCAGACACTTATCTCAGGAAGGAGCTGAAGTAGGAGTGAAGGAGCTGATCCAGCGGTCTCAGGAGGCCAAGAAGCAAGCCTACTGTCCATACAGCAAGTTCAGAGTGGGAGCCGCTCTGCTGACCCTTGACAACTGTGTGTTTACAGGTAAGGTACAGATGTAATTTGCCTCTGAATTATTTAATTACAGGAAATATTTGGCTTGAAGGGTTAAAACTAAGGGTTAGGATAAACAGTCAAGTTTAATGAGCTTCTGTCTGTCTATCTTTAGTGATAAGTATAAAAAATAAACTCCTGTCTTTCTTTCATTGTTTTTGTAAGACCTACCTTTTAAGTTATTAACCATTACGGGGAACTTAAATAATCTATATACAGAAAAAGTATGATAAAAGTTAACATTGTGAATCAGGGAAGAAGTCAGAGGTACATTATTATGCAATGTGTTTGAGTCAGGTCCGGTCTTTTTATTCTTAAGTCATTGTAAATCCTTGAGAAGCAACAGTCATTTATTTGAGGAGGATGTTAAACATAAACTTGATCACAGCTTCATTTTGATACACGAAGACAGAAGCAAAGTGCAACATGTTGTATTTTCACTAGCTCATCAATAAACCGTTACCAGGCTAACTCTTTATCATCCAAAGAGGTTTAAAAAAAGTAATCACATTTCTCAAGACGATTAACAAATGCTCACTTTCCCATGAGCTAAGATGATCCTTTGTTGTTACATTACCTGCGTCATCTGTGCTGTTTACACAGACAGGGATGTCAAATCATTGTCAACAGTCAGGAAAAAACACAGCTCTCTCCATTGCTGGACTCTGCAAAGCCTAGCCTGTCACGTGTCCCTGGGGGGCAAAAAGCTGACAAACAGCTGTGAGAGCAAAGACTCATTGAGTAACTATTTGACCAGGACAGAAGTAAATAGACAACTAGTTCAATGGTGAAAAGGCCATTTCCCTCCCCTTAATTTTCCTTTTTTAATGTTAACTGAAGAAACTCAAAATAGCTGATGACATGTTTTCCTTGCAGGTTGCAATGTGGAGAATGCCTGTTACAACCTAGGCGTGTGTGCTGAAAGAAACGCCATCTCAAAGGCAGTGTCAGAGGGCTACAGAAGCTTCAAAGCCATTGCAATTGCAAGGTAACTTCCCCTTTTTAGTAATCGAAAAACTATAATATGGAACTTGAATCTTCCCTGTCCTTGCACAAGCCCACAGTCTCCAGTATTTCCAAACCATAAATCACTGTACTTGTGTTTCCTTCTGCACGTCACCAAATTGATCATGCACAACCTATTACATAAGAGAGGGCACATGTATGGGTTATGTAAAACTTTTGCTCAAATATTGACCAACAGGTGAGACGAGAAAAGGTTGGATATGAATCTTGGTCAAGCAGCAGTAAGCATGCTACACCTAAATAACTACGTGATTTTAATTATCTTAGTGATGGCAATAAAGCCTTTATCAGCATTGTGAGAAAAGTTTTAGGAACAGAGCTATAACGTTTGTAGATCAGAGATATGGTTAGTAGTAATCACTTTTGAGACTTATATCAGAGCAAAAAAGTCATTCAGAATCGGAGATAGTGGGTAATGTTGGAAAGATTAGAGGAACCTACAGAGTAATTAAATTCATACCAAAGCAAAACTGTAGTCATGGCAACAAATTAAACTAAAGTAACAGAAACTTTCTGTCCAACTGCAATAGCCCAGAGTCAAACATCATTTGCATGTACTTGAGTAAAAAAATATTTTTATCTTGCGCATTCTTGTAAAAAATGAAAGTCTCTTGTCATACACCAAATACATATATATTTTTTAAAATATTTATATTGTTTGACATTCTATTGAAGTTTCTAGACAGTAGGAGCACAACTGCTGTCTACTTTTATTTCTATTCATTAGTCTATTCCTATTAGTTCTATAAATTAACGAAACGTGTGATGTAACAAAATGTGTGAACCTTCTTGGATAAAAATAAATAAATTCTGATTCCAGAAATGCAGACCTCTTGTTTCTTTTCCCCCTTCATGTCTTCTCTGTAGCGACCTGAATGACCAGTTCATCTCGCCGTGTGGTGGCTGCAGGCAGTTCATGAGAGAGGTATGATAAGTTTACTAGAGCTGTGAATTCCATGAGGACAATGTAAAGGACTACAGCTCCAGTTTGAACACATAGCAGCTGCTCGGACCACATTTATTTAAGTACTTAACTACTTCCTGTATTTTTTTTAATGTGGCGTCCTCTGTCAGTTTGGGCCAAACTGGACCGTGTACCTGTCCAAACCTGACAGCTCGTATGTGAAGATGACCGTGAATGAACTGCTGCCTGCCTCCTTCGGCCCTGAAGACCTGTCCATGAAGAAAGTGTTCGACATTCCCAACGAGTACTGAGTCTGGCTTTTGGTGCAACGTACATACACAAGTGTTTGGTCTTTGACCCCTATGACATATTCTGTGTTTAATGCTGCTTAATGTCAAGCATGACTTTATTTATGGTAAATATTTGTTTTTGTATAATCTGCCGATTGTAACAGTGTCATATGTTCCATATTAATTCTATGTACACTTTCATTTTAATAAATGAGTCATTAGAAATCCACGTACTGACATTGACGTTATGATTGCTACATGGTTTGGATTTTGATATCTGTTAGTTTCAAGAATCACCAAAAAAAAAGCTTGTCACACGTTTTATCACATTATCTGTTTTAAAAGAAGTTTATTAAATAAGTTACACTCCATTTCTTACAATTTCCTGTGGACATAGATGAAGTTCAAAGGACATTAAACAAAAAGGATTAGAAGTTACAGTGTACTTCAAATATTGTTTAAGCAGCAAATGATTCCATTACAGAGTAGAAGAAGAAGAAAGAGGGGAAGACACATTTAAGCTGCCAGTGCAAATTCCCTTAACATTTATTAGTGAGTTTAAGTCTAATTATTTCATGCATTAATGTCTACAATAATTTAAGGGGAGAAAATGGGGAAAATATAATATGGTAGCGTTTATTGTTTCTCCCTGATTCAGACAATGGACGTTAAAAAAAAATCTAGCCAGATCAGACAAGGAGGCCGTTTAGAACATTATGAGATCACTGAGCCGATATATTTAACTTCATCAAAATTCCACTTGGCTTAAAGCATATTTAAACCAGAACACTAGCAAGAAATGCTAACTCGATACAAGGCGTAAAACCTCCAATTCTTACAGCGCCATTTTTAAAAACATGAGATGTAAAAAAAAAAAAAACGTGAGATGTAAATGGTGTCATCTGATTATTGCCGCACACAGTGATGTGAAAATCTCCGTTCTGTTTTGTTTTCAAGTTTAACTGAAGGCTACTTAAAGTAAAAAAACAAACAAAAAATATATAATTTATTAATAACGTCAGTGCATCAGTCTCAGTCTCCAAGCCTTTTTTATTTTTATTTTAACCCATGTGGAGATCTGATCACATACATACAGAGGTGAAATCTCAAACTGAGGGCCATGCTGCCAGTAGTCAGGGTTCAATGTAAAGAGGTTTTTAGGCTTAAGGCAAATTTTAGAGATCAGTTGTTCAAGGACTTAACTAGAGCAACAGTAAATTGCACTGTCATGCTTTAAGATTTGCCCTTGTGAATGTACAGAGGCAAAAGTTGAAAGATGATCAAAACTAATATTACTGGATTATCTGTAGCGCACACATACTGTACATAGGCACATTCCACACACACACACAGCAAGCCACAGCTAACGTCTTTACCTGGATGACTGTTGACTGTACAGGAACAGTAGAGACAACTCCAGCAGTCACATGGTAAGCAAGATTACTTTACAGTATGTCGCTGTAGATGGCTAACAACCAAAGATGGCTGCTATGAATGGGCCAGCAGGGCTAAGCTCCACCCCCTTCTTAAACAATATATCTCTACATGATATCTCTACGTGAGCTTCTATTTTACAGCCCAAGCACTGTGGCATCATCATCCATTTTATTCCATAAGGTAAATAAGTGACAGGTGTCATCCCGGCTAGCTCCCTTGATTTGCTAATCATTTGGGTTTTATTCTTCTGTCAGCCCACAGGCCACCAGCTTTTGTCCAATGACACAGTTGTAGTGTTACACTCTGTAGAGGGGCTAAGAAACTAGCTAAGGATCTCTTCTAGCCATTGATGGTTCCTTAAATTATAATTACAGTGATTGCAAAACTAATTCTGTTAGCCCGCTAATGGTAATTTTCTATCATGAGTTAGCATGCCTGTGTGTGTGAGAAAACTAGCCGTGTATGTGTGGGCTACAGCTCAAACCTAACAGGAGGAACTGTTGTTGTATCAGCGTCTCTGTGCAGAAGTCATCAAGCAGCTTAGCTTTTGCCTCTCTATGCGTTCTTTGTCAGCTTCTAACATGCACTTAAATGCATTTTAAATGTTTGATTAGTGCACAAGTCTAATCGGTAAATTTCTATCTGCTCCACACTCTGTAACAGATAAATAAATAAGATTCTGTAAACAGCACAAAACTGTTCAGTGCAGCAACCTACGTAAAGAACATAAACAGGAGGTGAGACCAAAATATCTCTGCTACCCTTCGTACCTCTGTTACTGTGAGCTCAGCTCTCTGTGGAGAAGTTGTTTGTGGTTTCATCCAGAATAGGCCATGCAGGGACCTGTAACCTGGGTAGTGTGCCCTCCATTAGCCTCTCCATCCACAGTCCCAGCCTGTCAAGCTTGTGGTGGACGTCGATGGTGGTGGCCCTACTGGAGCCTCTCTTCCCTCCTGCCCCATCCTCCCTGGAATGAGACCTGGACCTCGAGTGGGAGCTGGATCTGGACCTCGACCTGGACTTTCTCCTGCTGTCAGAGGATAACGAGGTTTCTGTTGAGGAGTCGTTGGGATCGTCCCCCGTGAAGACAGGTCTAAAGAGACAGAAGTATTTCTTGTGGCCATTGAGAGCCAGAACATGGCCAGAGTAGTCTGAAGACTCCTCGTCCTCCTCACGGCCCTGGTCCTGCACGGCAGAGGTTGAGCGAAGGAGTGATGGCATCCAGTGGCGGTGCTTATCAGCGTTGAGAAAGGAGAAGTGGAGATTCTGAGTCCTGTAGAGAGAAAGGTTTAGGATTAACAAGTGAACATAATAAATGAGGACGGAACCCTTAAACAAAAATGACATGCAGCGTTGACCCTTACCCAGAGAAAGAGAAAACCTCCTTGGCATATTTCCTGAGCAGGGCAGTCTTGGAGGCGTTGGTAAGCACCAGTACGACATTGATGTGTCCCGGCCTCAGTTTGACCAGGTTGCTGGTGTAAGTGAGGTCCGTAAGCTCTGTCACTTCCACAAAGTCCTTCTTAGGAGGACGGCTGTGTGGACCAAGGAGAAAAACAGAGGGAGGTTACACTTAGATGACATTTGCACAAACCATGAATTATGTCCCTTTTTGTTCAGTTGTGTAAGGATGGCTGCTGAGGGATTTTAAAGGACTTTGCTAATTGCTTAAACTAACTTGTTTTCTTTGTGAAGAATTCAGTTAAAAGTTAAGCTTATTGGAGCATGTTAATTATTGCTGTGTGCTAGAATTACCTTACCTCCTGCAGCAGATGCCCATGGCTTCCAAACTTATCCTCACAAAGCTCAAACAGAGGAGCATCCTCTGACTCCATAATCTAGAATACTTTCAGCACCGTCTGCAGCACATTTAGCAGAGAGTCAGAGCTAAGTTACTTATTTAGGAAAGCAGTCTTATGCGTGCCTTTGGAGAGTAATTGAAAGAGTAAGTAAAAGGTCTGTTTTCAATGTGCTGACAAATGTAGTAAATCATTTGTCTCAGTAGGTAAATCTGTGATTTTAGAGTTATGGTGCATTCTATTTGATCTCGGAAGTCAGAAATTCTGAGTTGCTGGTCTGATATGTCATCAGGAACACCCCCAGGAGTCAGAATTACGACTTGGAAACTTGGAAAACCTTCAGTAGTCTGAGTTAAAATCCAAGCTGCTATGTGCATTAACAGTAACGTTTAAGCTGAAACTACTGTGTTTATTAGCAGCTCAGTCCTCTTTTTGTGTAATTAAATCCATCACACAGATAGTGTTGTGCAAGTTCTATCTGTGGACATGTTGTCATGTTATTTTCCCACACAAACTATTACTTAGGATGTTGTCATCGTCAGGTATTAGCTAACAAAACAAAGGGACTCCTGGAGGCGTCCATGTTTCTTGGCCAACTCACAACTTGAACACGATTAACTCGGGTGTGACGCTATTCCCAGCGTCCTGAGTTCCAAGCAGGTAAATGGAACGCACCATTAGTATCGGCCCCCCAAAGTCTCAAATCGGTAAGGCTCTACCACACATCATCAAAAGGTTTGCTGTTTCAAAGAATAATAATACTAAAAATCAATCTCCGGATTAGCTCCCAATAAATGCCAGTTTAAATGATTGTGAAAACGTTCAAACTACATATCCACCAACTTTCATGTCTCTAGATGGAAGTCTTTTTTTTCCCCCACCTTTGGCTCAGACTCTCACTGGTGAGTGAATGATACTTCACAAAGAAATTACTTCACAGTGGAAGGTCAAAAGAAAAGCTGTTATGAGTAATCTGAGTGTAAAGCTCACCCTCACAGAGAAGCAGTGTGCACCAGTCAGCCGTAGATAAATACAGACCCTTGGCCACATGCGTAATATCTTCTGCCATACTTTCCACAGATTTGTTTACTCTCCGTAAATTACACCTCAGGTTGGTTTCAGAATACATGAATTCATTAACACTGTACTGCTGAGTCATGTTTGATTTTTAATAAGGAGAATTCTTGTGGGACTATATGAGGCTGCTTGGACAACTCAAGGACGTGCTTCATTGTCAACCACAAACATTCTCCCCCTGTGGTCTTGCCAGTTGGATAAACAGCAATTCATGTGAAAAATGAGTTCAAACCACGTCGATCAGGGAGTCTGCATCGCACTCACAACACGTTTTGGGTGTTTTTAATCACACATTTTCTGCAGTGAAAGAATGAAGCTGCGACCTTTAGGCCAGAGTTTTCCTGCTTCGATCTTGTTTGACCTACCTTGTGGTATTAGCTCGACTCGAAGCCTCCTCCTCAGTTTGTGGTTGCTCCTTTGGTTTCGGTTTACGAGGTTTGCTTTCGCCTGGCTCACTTAATAAACATCACAAATAGGAAAATAATCAGTTTGGATATCAATAACTTTGACCTCTATGGGCCAATCTAGTCTGCATGTGGCTTAACTGGAGTCAAAACCACGACAGATTTACAATACAAGAAAGATTGTGAAAGGCAACACCTCTCTCACCTGAAGGCCTGAATGATGACTGTGCCAAACAGAATGAAGAGGGCAGAGAAGATCAGCGACAGGATGGGCATCATCTCTCGCCTTGATGAGGGACACATGACACATGTTATGAGTTAAACACATGGGAGAAGATTCACGCCATATCAGACAATAACATGCTTTCTTTGCACTGAAGAAATGATGCAGACTCTTAAGGGGAGTGTTATCTTACCAGTTTGAGTAGAGGAGGTCATCGTATACTTGAAGGATGTAATCATAGGCAGCGTTCATCCACTGAATTATAAACATCTGTAAAAGTTGAATATCAAAAATAAAACAATGGCATTAATCAAAAAGGTTCCAACTTCAGGTATGTGTAAGCCAACGCCCCATAGAAGTAGGGAGTGTGTGTCTACGGTACTTACTGGAGCCATCTCGTTATTGAGTTCAGGCAGGGTGGCGTCCAAGGTCAGGTAAGTGGGGTCTTTCTGAAGGAGCTCCAGCTGTTCGTGGAGACGGTACTTATCCTCCTCGCTGCCATTCCAGCCGCCACTTACAGAGCGGTAGAGAACCCTGCCAGCCTGGCTCCTCCTCTCAAGAAGCACAACCTGTAAGAGATGTTAAAATTCACTTTTACGGGGGTTCCGTTGCGGGTAGCCTAATGGTTAGTGCACACGGCCCATGTACGGAGGCTATAATCCTCCAAGCTGGCTTCTATCACTACTTGCTTTGATTTCTTAAACATTTGATTGCAGAGTCATGTTATGCACATATGTATGCTTTATAACCACTGACCTGAGGTGAGAGTGCAGCCTGATTATGGAGCAGAGCCTGACAGAGAGGCTGCTGGTGTCGCTGATAGACGTACGCAAACCGCAGCACCTCTTTACTGTTCGCTGACGCAAAGTCGAGGAAGGCCTTATTGCCCGAGAGAAAGGCTTGGTCCTCCCCTGTGATCAGCAGCACACAGTACCTGCAAAGAGTTCAAGTTTCTTAAGAGATCACAGGATTTTAATTCAATTCACAAGAATCTGGTCTAGCTTGTTTCCTTTCTTTCTGTGATAAAATCAGTGGGAGTAGAAAAGGAGGTGGTGAGGCGACGAAGACGCATTATCTTATTATACAAGAGTTCAATGTCAGTGAGATATTAATAGCAGGACCAGAAGCTAGGACTCTGCTTGTGAAAATTCTTACTTCCTCCGACGGTGAAACTGCTTTACAGGACAGAGCTCATCAAAGAGCTGCTGGTTGACCAGCCGCGGGACCTGCAGGAACTTGTTGTTGGAGACAAACTCATCCATGATCTGTCGCTTCATCCCTCTTGCCTGAAAGAGAAAAAGAAGGCAGAGGTTGTGAAGCGAGAACATGTTTAAGAGCTCAATTTAAAAAAATATTAACTGGTAAAAATGTATCATTTTATCAAAATCAAAAATGATTCAGCCTTGAAGAATGATGAAGACTAATCGCTGTAATGGATGTACCTGGATGATGTCCACAGGCTTCTGTGTATCCTCCTTAAAGAGCAGCATGGTGGGGGCGTATGTGTTTATGTTGAACTGCCGCAGCATTCGAGTGCTGTGTGTTTCACCTTGATCCACGTAGCCGAAGCGCACATAGTCTCTGAAGGCAAACGCTGTTAACTGGAGAGTGGAGGTGGGAAGATGTGATCCTTCAAATACTTTTTTATCTACACATTTTAAGTGCTTTTATATTAACTCTGTACCAGAGACAAGGTCGTTTCAAAAGACAAATCTGATAGGTTGAAAATGTGATTCATAGTTTGACTCAACTTATTTTCTGTTGTTATTATTGATGATTTATTAGCATTAGGGTTAGTCTGAAATGCTTCCAGTTCATTTGACAATGATATGGATACAATTCTGTATCTGCAGGTGCCTCTCTGCTTTAGCATTAGGTCTAACTGTTGTAAAACGAGAGTGTCTGTGAACACATCACTTACTTTGTACAGTAGAGAGGCAGAAGGGACTTGGTCAAACAAAAGAACACCGGGCTTATTTTCAGCATGCCAGTTATCCAGAAAAGCCACATAGTTGTTATCCGAGACCTGAAAAACAATGAAAAGTAGTTCAATAATTTATTCTTGCCACAAGCGATTTTAGACTCTTTTTAAGGGTGCTCCAGCACCTCTACATTTAATCTCAGCACCCCTAAAATAATAGCAGGGGGCATGAGCCCCACAAGATTTTTGAAAATTAGTTATGTGTAGTAATAATGAATAATAATATGAGTCGAACATTGTCCTTTGCTAATGATATACAAAATACCTTAACACCCCCCCCCCACCCCCCAATCTACGCTAACCTAATCAGGCCCCGTATGTTATTCATGATAAGATCTATAAATTCCAGAAAAAAATATTAGACTACAATTCCTCAAAAACAACAACACATGTCAATGGCATTTACCTTTTCCACCAGTTTCTGGGGCAGCAGGTCTTCTATGAACTGTCGCAGGTGCTCCCGAACCACAGCCTGATGGAAGAAGGTCACTCTGCCGTTGACCAGCCCTATGATGGAGGGTGCACGATGAGCTCCCAGCTGGTTGGCCAGGCGACGCTCATAACCCAGGTCCACAATGCCAATGCCAACACCTGATGTAGGAGTAAAAGAAAACAGACTGGTATTGTATCTGTTACAGTAAATCAGAACACATTTGCTCTTTCAATAAAGGATATAAACCACCTGAAACGATTTTATGTTGTGTTATTCAAGTGATTCTGGACAATAAATCCAGTAAAAGCTAACACAGAGAGAGCTGCCTTCCTGTTATCACTTCTGGTGACAAAACTGCTATGTGTCCATTTTTATAAGTATGCTCGTATTGTAAGAACAATGAAATTGCGATTTTTTTGTGTTCACCCCTAATATAGACACAACAAACTTGGATCATGTTTTAAAGCAATTCCTGTCTTTCACCAAACATCCAGCAGAAAGTCTCGTCTTTGACTTTAGTGAGGGACTGTCTAATGGATCAGCTCCATAAAAAATGCATAGATTCTGTTTTTAGGGTTTTGCAGAGTTGTGTTTCCATCCAGCGATATCTTTAAGCACCTGAGAAAACAAGCCAACATGGCATAAAGTCGCATCAGAGGTTCTTTTACTATTTAGTTAATGATGACAATGGCATAGAGGGGTTCATTGCTTTTTAAACTGGACAGTGGTTTATAGTTGTCCAGTACAAAAACTGAACTTATAGGATGTTCTCAGTAATTAACATGAAAAAAACTGTCCACAGTGCAAACAATCTCACCAAAACTGAACATTAGTAGACTAGCTTTGTAATGGATGTTGCGCCAAAGCTGTCCTACCAGATTGCATTACATTGTACATGTGTGCACATTATTTACGAACCGCTGAAGATTTTTTTTTTTTTTATTTAACCTTTATTTAACCAAGAAAAGTCTCATTGAGCTTAAAAATCTCTTTTACAAGAGCATCATGGCCAAGACAGGCAGCAACACAAGATATAAACAGTGCAAGATCATTTTAGATTTTTGTTCCTAACAGTTATACCAAATTCAACATACTACTGTATAAGGCCATAATGTGTCCTACTTCTGTTCTGTTGCTCTTGTTGTGGTATTTTGCCCCAAAGTATCCAAGTCAGTTTAGTCAGGTTAAGCTTCTACTAGAATATACTGTATGTTAGGACAGAGTTTTCTAAAAACTCATTCAGCTAAGCTATAGAAAGCTTTGTGTATGAGCTAACCCTATGACACATCCTGATGACTAACAAAAGGTCCACTGGGTTACATAAATATGCAGGATATTTTTTAAGAGCAGGCCACTTGGGTACGACAGAGCAAGCATGGGATTAAGTGTAGAGGGAACTTGTAATTGTACTTCCACTTTGCAGAATTTACTCAACAACTTTAAATGCATCCCCAGTGTGAGAACTTGGTTACCTCGTGTTTAATTCATCCAATGAACAAATAAACCCTGATGAATAATTAAAGAAATGACTTTCTGTAAAGCATCTTAACACCTACAATGACATATAACAGCCTGCCACTGAGCAGACATCAACCTTATGTTGTGATACTTTAACAATCAAACCAGCCCTGACTCAGAGCGTGTGTGTGTGTGTGTGGGGGTGCAGACTGATGGGAGATTACCCAGAGGCTCCAGCTCCTGCACGGTTTCCTTCCACACAGGCTCGATGTGGATACATGCAAAGCACCACTCAGAGGTCACTTTGATGAGATACGGCCTCTTGTGGCTGTCTGGAAGGACATCAGTGTTAAACTGTGCGTGGTGAAGCAGGTACTTGCTGTCTGCAAAGTCCCTGGACCTGGAGAAGGGTTGGATACAAGACAGTGAGCCTTTTTATAGACATAGCCTACAGACTGCTGTGCTGTCAGGCCACAACAAGTCAGCAACCAATAATTACATTCACATTATTTTTTCATATTCAATAAATTGATACTGATGTAGACAGTGACCACAACCCTGGGATTAATGAAAGACAAAGTTCTCAACATGGAGTACCTGGGGAAATGGAAAAAAGACTCATCGAAGTAGAAGCTGCTGTGAAAGCCGCGGAAACCTTGTTGCTGAGACTGTCCGTAGGGCTGGTTTTCATCCACCTGGCCATAGCGGTCAAAGTTGGACCTCCGTTCCTCATTAGACAGAATCTAAATTAAGAGGGCAGTGACAATTGTGTTTTTTTATGATTGCAGAGAGAACATAACACAGAAAGTAAATCAGACTGAGTAAGCCACACAGAGAACATTTTTCTTGTCCGAGTAGTTCGTAGGAAACAAAACAGGACATGTTATGAGCCATGTCACCTACCTCATATGACTTGGAGACCTTGATGAACATGTCTTCAGCTTTGGGGTCCTTGTTCTTGTCTGGGTGCCTGAAAGAGTCCATATATCACATCACAAGTCACAGCTGTGTTGCAGAGGGTTAGGAAGTTGTCAGTTCAACATTTTACATGTGATGATAAAAATCACAGTGGTTAAGTGAAAAGGGACCATCTGCTACTTCCAAAATGAGATGGCCTTAGGGGGACTTGCTGTCAATCACTCACCATTCTTTGGCGAGATTCTTGTAAGCCTTCTTGATTTCTGCTTGACTCGCACTCCTGCTGACACCCAGAATTTTGTAGGGGTCTGATTCAGACGATGTTCTTACTAACTGTACAGCCACAGTTAGCAGAAAAATGGCGAGCAAAGCTGGACATGTCAGAGAATGTCGGCTGGTTCTCCTCACCGTCATAGCTTCTGTCCTCCTCGTCCACCGTTTATATGGTGTACACCGTTTAGATCCCGAGCTGCCCGCCGGTCGATCAGCGTTACAAATGTATTCTGTGACTATCAAACCAATAGGTTACATACTCGGGTCGGTTCACGTCTTGAATGTTAAGTTGATCACAAACGACATGCTAGTGGTTTACTACGATAAGGCCATTATTTTTCCAGCAAACGCATTTCGTCAGTGTCACACCCGCAGGTTGAGCTTCCGCTTATTTATTTCAAAATAAAATACAAAATAATTATTTTTCAATCTAGTTGAATATCAGTCTCTAAATCAGTTCTGAATAAATTACAATACAGCATGGGGCTATAAAGTAGATCTCGCATACTGTAAAACACAAGAGATGCGGAGCTTTCTGACGTGCTGTATGTGTCACAGAGTCACATACAATGTGTAAACAAAGCTATAACCAGCACTGAATCACAGTTTGAACTTGCAAATGTTGATGATGTTAAAAGAGAGTATGCTGTAAGTTAAAATATATCAGACATTGTTTTAGGGTTGTAAATATCCCGTTTGAATACATTTAAATCGCTAGCGCAGGTTATTTGCATGCTTTTATTTTGAATCAATGAAAAATAACATCGGGGTTTGTCTTGCTTATTTCTTTTGACAATTTGACACTGGCTGTGCTTATATTTCTCTCCCTGTTTTTTATTCTTTTCAATATAATTTCGCATGTAATTCCTTTTCTCATGCGGTTGTTCTATTAAAAATCCTCACTCTCATATATATATGAAAAAATATTAGATTTAATGTATTGTACATTTTCATTTTAAAGTTAGACTTGCCATTTCGTTGTATGTTGACAATTCCCAGTAAGTATTTTTTATTTCAAAACTCATATTGAAAATATTACCGTTACAGAATGCGAAATGATCTTTGTAAATATTTATAATATTATATTTATTTTTCTATTTAGTCTGAGCTTCACTTCCGTTTCCGCTGTTGTCACAGTCATACAGTACTGATTTGATTTTGCACCATGAAACAAAAAAGATGATTTCTTTGATACCTGAAACATTTCACCCGTCGAACGATTTAACCTGCTCGCTGTAACCTGCGTAGTCGGCAAAGCTTAACCCTCTGGTTTCCATCTCCAGTTGCAACCAATATGAGCGACTTGAGCACGTTTGCATTCTGTGGAGTCAGCTTACCAAGTGCGCAGAGGGTCTTATAGCGGTAGCTAGCGTTAGCTCTGCAAATCTGCCGTCTGTGGCCCATTTTGGCTGTTTCACGCACAGGACCGGTTCTTTGAATAAGGTCAGGTAACTAACAGACATGTATATTTGTATTACTGTAAACAAAACTGCTCCGACACATCTTGCTTAGTTTAATAACACAGTTCAAAGCCGATGATCATGCAACACAATGCTGGGTGTGCAGCTGAGACGTTGTTGCTACTTATTTCTGTTATCCTCCTCAAAATCTGAGAATCACTTGTCCTCATTATCAAACTCTAAATAACAGGATTTGAAGGTGCTACTTATAGTTCATTGCACAAACTAACACTAGACATCATTTTCTGATGTTAATAAATGTTTGTTTACATCTGTAATAACTGTAATAGCAGCCGTAAACAACCAGAAGTGCTCTGTGATCAATAACTGCAACATCCCTAAACCACATATTTACCATATCAAACAATGAGAAACACAAAATAAGTAATTAGTTGCCTGTTAACTTTGCTGTTTTCCTTTTGCCATTTTGTTGTTCATGCTTGAAGCTTCTAGGTCTAATTTTTGTGTTTGTGTTATATATTTCGTTTCAGACTCAACGTCATGCATCTGTTACGTCTAGTGTGCCGCCACAAGACAGCCCTGGTCATTGGCACAGTGTGCAGCTTTGCTGTAGTTCTGGTTTTCTTGGCCAAATGTACCTCAGAAACCCTGAAACAGGGTCACCAGGATCCACCAGGCCTAGCCCCTCATGCAATTGCGTTGCAATCCCATCCAGAAAATCATAATCCCCCCTCTACATCTAAAGACTTGTCAGCATTGCTGGTGGTCCTCATCACAACTGGACCAAAGTACACAGAGAGGAGGAGTATCATCCGCAGCACCTGGCTGGCCAAGCGGGACTCTGATGTTCTGGCCATGTTTGTGGT
Organism: Tautogolabrus adspersus; assembly: GCA_020745685.1. Classification (NCBI taxonomy): domain Eukaryota; kingdom Metazoa; phylum Chordata; class Actinopteri; order Labriformes; family Labridae; genus Tautogolabrus; species Tautogolabrus adspersus. The sequence continues at coordinate 15,309,728 of CM036538.1, forward strand.
GGGAACTCAGGGACTTCCCAATGAGGACCTTCAGAACCTGAACACAGAGCAGGGGCGGCACAAGGACCTGCTCTTACTGCCTGACTTGCGAGATTCTTACGAGAACTTAACACTAAAGCTGCTGCACATGTACTCCTGGCTGGACCAGAATGTGGAGTTCAAGTTTGTCCTCAAAGCAGATGATGATACATTTGCTCGCTTGGACATCCTGAAGGAGGAGCTGAAGGGGAAAGAGCCCAGCCGATTATATTGGGGCTTCTTCTCAGGGAGGGGGCGAGTGAAAACAGCTGGAAAGTGGCGGGAAAGCTCATGGGAGCTTTGTGACTACTACCTGCCCTACGCACTGGGAGGGGGCTACATCCTCTCAGCAGACCTTGTACATTATATTCATATTAGTGCAGGATACTTAAAAACATGGCAGAGTGAGGATGTGTCACTGGGCGCTTGGCTGGCACCAGTGGATGTTCGCAGAACACATGACCCACGCTTTGACACAGAATACAAATCGCGCGGTTGCAACAACAAATACTTGGTGACACATAAGCAGAGCTTAGAGGACATGCTGGAAAAACACCAAACTTTGCAGCGTGACGGCAGGCTCTGCAAGGAGGAAGTCAAGCTGCGATTGTCCTATGTGTATGACTGGAGTGTTCCACCATCACAGTGCTGCCAAAGGAAGGACGGCATTCCTTAAAGATGTTATTTTAACGAGACTGAAGGCACCCCCTGTTTAATATCTTTCTTGTCTGAAAAAGTAAAGCAGTAATATTTTTCAACCAAGTCAAGGAATTGCATTTAAAGTTGTGTAATGGGTCCCAGACAGACATCAAAATAAAAGTCTTAAAACTGTTTAAAAGGTTATTTCAGATTTGGAGAATCCTTTTATCGAGACAACAAAATCAGAATTTCCCAATCACTTCGAATGTTTGCGACATACGTTCAGCTAAGCACAATCTCTTCTTCAGTTGAAACCAGTTTTAAGATTTTTTTTAACTGTGCGTAGAGTTTCAATTTCATTAAGACTAATATAGGTATCATGTGTTTTAATCAACACCTGGTGGTGTTTGTTTTGGATTGGGGCGGAAAAAGCAATGATACCTGTTTTTCTTCTTACAGAATCAAATACGGCTTTTACAAATCTGACAAGTGGCTTTAAACAGTCCATCTGGTAATATATTCAAGGTCTCACTACGCAAAATATTTTCAGTTTTTTACTTGACTGGGTTTTAGTGTTGAGATGGGCAGAAAACAGCTGATATCTCTATTTTCAAAAAATAATTTGATTTTAAACAGCATAAAACCTTTTGCATAGTTGGCCATCTGGTTTTGCAACTTTAAACGGCGTGATACTAAAGAATAGTCCCCCAAAACATGTCCCCATAACTCATGAACTAACAGACAACTTTAGCTGTGTCCTCTTGCTTACCAGTGAACTCCTTTGGCCCGGTTCTGTGGACCCATACTGTATGAATGTGCTCCTTACGACTTAGTTACCACATCTGTTCCTCTTCTTCCCTGTCTTTGTTTCCCCTGCTGTTCCTCTCCCTGAATACGTCCCAACACTATGACATATGTTTCAAGATTATTTCGTTATCAAAGAAAATACAGGGTAACACACATGGGAGACTCTTACCCTGCCAGGATGTCTACTCCTTTTTTTCTTCTTGAAAGCAATTTTGCATTTGTATTTAATTTATTGTTAATTTATTGTGCAGCAAGTACCTCACACTGGTATTGATATCGGACTGACGAACAGTGGCTGTGGTTGCTGCTTGTGATAAAAGTTTTGTATTTATTAACTGCTTGGGGGACAGGAAATGTTCACTTTTTAAATGTAAAACGTTTTGTTTACGGTCAATGGTACTCAAGAAGATGTCATGTGTTTTGAAGTGCAAAAAAAATGGTTGAATGTTTTATTATTCAACAGGCCTTCTTCTTTGTTTACTTCTACATGTCCAAGTTACTCTTAACACTTATAACTCTAGATCCAAACATTTTCTGACTTGAGACGTCAAATTGTTTGTTCATGCTTGTTTCCAACAAATCACAGGTCACTTTTTTTAAACTGAAAAATATAATTGTAAGGTCCATGAATTTCAAGTGTCTACTTCTTTTTTATCTTCAACATGAACTCTTTGTCCTCATTCCAAAAGCTGTGTCCTGCAATGATCAAATGCTTTGAAATGATGGCGATTTGTATTTTATTTTGTATTTTTTTTTTTACTGCTGTTAAGTTTTTGTCACCATCTTCTCACTGTTGTCACTAGCAGACTTGGATTTGGTTCAACTCCAGTTCAGTGTTTGTCTTCTCTAAATGGTCAGCCTCCTTTGCTGTTTTATTAAAAGGTATACATGTATAGTTGTGACTCTTATTCTCAAATGTGTTGTTTGAATTATATGTCAGAGTCTAATGCATGTGTTGAAGAATTGCAATCAAAATGCTTTTCTAAATAATTCACTAAATACAATCATTTATATGCAGAAAGGATCCTCGTGGCATTATGCCTTAAATATAATTTGCAAAATGAGACTAATACATTTTGATTATTTCCATCACAAATCGTTGACAATCAAGAATGATTCTTCATTCAACCAACATTATAGAAACGTTTCTGTCCTCCATGTTGCTGTTTATTCTTATCCAGTAAGTACTTAAAGACAGGGAACATCTGCATGCAAACATAGTCCCGTAATTAGATTGAATATTTACCGATTTCTCTCTGATTGCTGACACATAAAAAAGAGTAAATGGAACAAATGCTTCATTACAAGAGAGATCCCATAAGAAGTTTATCAACCATGAGAGAGCAGAAATAACTTCTCTAAAGTGCTGTTCTTCTATCGATGCAGGTAGTTTGAAACAACACCTTCTCTTTAGGTATCGACCCAAATCTGTTTCTTGTACTATAAAGAAAGGGAGCTCAGCGTAAGTTCAAGCAGGAAGACCGGTTATGTCTTTTACACATTCATTAATGTCTTCACTTCAACCTAAACCACTCTCCCTACTATTTCCTCCGTCTCCCTGCACTGGTGATCAGCTGATTATGGGCATTTATTCTTTAAGTAATTAACCAACCAGTTTCGGACACAACCTCTCAACCAATCATCCTGCTGCTGCCAAATGCTTTAACAGTTCTCTCTCTTCCACAGTCGTTCTGAATTTTCAGTGCAACCGCTGCAACCCTCCACCGCCCCAGTCCAGAATCAGGCTCACAAACCTTCTCCTCATCACAGCCTCCATTCCTCTTCACCACCACCAGTGTCTAGACTCCATAGGGGGGTATCCTATCCTGCTGTCTGCTTCATTACCCCTCCGAGTACATGAAGTCATCACGATGGAGTCTAATCCCCAAAGACTTTGCACATTTAGTTCTAAATTGTTGCACATTTCATTGTTAAATAAATAATTGTTCATTCTCAATTAAGTCTCTCCTGATTGAAGTGAGAGTACTGACTTCCTGTTGAGAGATAAAACCAGGATCCTGTGTGAGGTATTGAACCGTTAATGTGTTCAGTGTTAAACAAACCTAAGAGGATTGTCTGACTGAGGCACGATGCAAAGAAAATGCTGATCTAGACATCTGGAGATGCTTTTATTGCACTGAAACAATGCCACATGGCAAAAGTATATTGGTACTGAGTCAAGACCACTTTAAGTCTATTCATTTATGTTTGCATCGATCAGCAGGTGCTTCGTATCTGACCTGATAAGAGACAGCAGGTACAGTGCTCAGTATTTTCACACCTTCTGTAGCAGAATATCTGTAGATGAAACTCTATGTTTACAAAAGCTAGGTTGGGATTGGGCAGCTTCCAGGCTTTGATGAGGTCATCACCCTCCTGTGGTGCTTCCTGTGTGATACAAGCTGGCACACAGTCAGGTATCCCTGTCAGTCTTTAATGTAGTTGTAACTGTAACTCAACACAGACGTAATAAAACCAGTTTAACATCATGGTACTGGTAGTGGTAGAGATACATTACCCTGGTGAGGGATTTACCAAAATCTTTTCATCATACTATGTGAATGACTGTGAATGCGAGCCATGGTCAGACAGAGGGCGTTATTTTCATGTCTTGTCTGAGCAAGGAGAAACATATAATGGCAGGATTGTGTAAAGTATGATGGATATAATGCGATATGAAATACCATCAAAACCAATTTGTGTAGATCTAATTGGATACAACCGAGAGGATAATGGAAGATTCACAAAGTACATCTATATACTGTTTAATTACTGCAATATATTTGTATAATATAGAATTACACACAACTTTCCTGCTGCCTTCAGATCTAATTTGAGATTGAAATGTAATGCACTGAAAGAGAGAGTGCAAGTGGTTAGCAGACCGGTGTGGCAGTGGCAAACAACTAGATGAAACAAAAGTTGGTTAAGTAGAGATAAAAGGATTAAGTGGGAGCAAAGTGTAAATGCACATGCCTAAGTTATGCATGTGCATTGGCATTAATGTGCATTACACACTGATTTATGTGCACACTTAAACTGTTTTTTTATATGCAGGATTCATGTTTTCAATGAAACAGTAAGTTAGGAACATTATAATCATTATACTGTTAGACATGAATTGGAACATACTTTAAACTATGTAGGTTAGAGCTGAATTAGTCCAGGGTAAATTTAAAAGGGACAAAAGGAGGTTGCATGCACTGCAACACTCTGATTCAGTTCTCTCTGAACTTGAGGTTAATTAGACAAAAAACACTCTGGAATGGCTGATGGCTAAGTGCAAATTACATGTGGGAATGGGATCTAGGTGGCTGTACCTCGTGTATATACTTATTGGAGTGAGGGCGGAAACTCAATATAGTCTTCATCTGTTACTCTGTACAGCCCAAGGTGTGCATTGGTTCAGAACTATAGCATCGCCAGCATATACCTTCTGTTGATGTGAATGACTTAAGACCTTAGTTTCCCAAATATATTTTATGCAATATGTCCACTTGTTTTAATACATTCTCCAAACAATAAAAAAAAAAGGTTAGTTTTCAAATGTTAGAACTTTTCTCTGTTCACGGATGAAATGGAGAAATAAACACAAACATGCTACAAGGTCTGTTAGGAACAATTCACTTTTATATCCAACAATGTCTTTTTTCTTATGTTCTTATGGTAGCCTTAATGTTTGTAAATAGTGCTAATGATACAAGTATTAGATGCTTGAGGTTAAACATTTGCATTGTCGTTGATGAAACGATGAAGCGATCAATAAAGCGATTCAGGCTTGAGTAGAGGCAGCTTTAAGCCATAACATCCACTAGATGGCAGTATTGCTAGAAGGACAACAACAAACCTCAATCGTAAAAGAAGATCGCAGACCAGTGAAACCGGAAATGTCAACCGACTGACTGCGAGTGGATGTGGTTGCATTAACTATATCACTTTATATAACATGATGAAATGCTGATTTAAATGAAGATAAAGTGATATAGAATCGTCACAGAGCAAACTGCGAACATGACCAATGGTAGGTTTGCTGTATTATGTTGGTATCTTTTCCGTGGTTGCTGCTGAACAGGACATGTAAGTTAGGCTAACGAAGAAGCGAGGCTAGCTGTAGACGTGGCCCCGGGCTGCAATGTTAGCAGCACCAAAACCAATTATTCTCAACTACATTGAAGCTTGTTTGCTATCAGTGAACATATGATTCACAGTTAGCCTTTTCCTTTAAAGTTGTTGTCTTTAAATGTCTTATGCTGGTAATACCGTATTTTAATTAAGCTACAATGAGTTTTGCTAACTAGCTTCGACAAACGTCAGACCTGAGTAGCTAATGCTAATAATGTTAGGTAGATTAATATCACAGAAAGTCGAATAAGGCAAGAAAAAATGTGTCCATGTAATTGACGTTAGTTCAGAAAATTCAACCTTTTAATAGGTTGTCGACTGTTGCTGATGTGGGTTATTATTTGTGTTGTTGTAACTTATAACTCAACAGATTTAGCTTTTAGATGTAGCTAGGTTGTAGGGTAAAAACAACGCAAACCATGTCGATGTGTTTCTGTTTAAATGCTTTAAATAGTTGAAACATTGTCAGATGTTTTGTTAAAGCAGCAGATTTGTAAATGTCTTTCTCTAAGATTAACGACAGAAGAGCTTAATACATATGAAAGAATTGGCCTAAAGGTTGTGCAGACTTACACTCCCTGGCTTCATGGCTTTTTCTGAGGTGGGAAACAAATTCAACACATGTACGTCAGTTGCCATTGTGTGAAAAAGGGAGTATTTCGTTGTAAATTGACTTAATATTGGTAATCTCTCCTGTCGCTCTCTTTTTATGGAGACTTTATCAATTTCACAGATCAAAAGTAACCTGTGCAGCACCACAACAAGGTTTACTTTATTCCACACCTACCTTTGAATTCTTTCCCAGAGTTTGGGATGTTTGTGATCTTGTGGATAGAAGCCATCAGATCTGGTCTGTTGGAAAAATGTCGATCTAGCATTGAGCTAATTTGCTGATGAGGCAGACTGATTTATGCTGTTATTTTCTGATTTTACAGTGTACTCTTTCGATGGCATCCTGGTGTTTGGGCTGCTGTTCATCTGCACTTGTGCGTACCTCAAAAAGGTTCCTCGCATCAACAGCTGGCTGCTGTCGGAGAAGAAAGGAGTGTGGGGCGTCTTCTACAAAGGTATATCTATAGAGAATGAATGACGTGCTCATAATACCACAAATAATCCCAAGTGTAATAATGAAAAGGCATTATTTAATTTGTTTCACCAAAAAATATCCTTAGGAGTTGAAGATGCCAATATTGTCTGTAGACATTTCCTGTGTGTCACTGTTTACAGTTCAGAGGTTAAACAACTAGAGAAAAAATGTAGAGCATAAAAGCAGTCAATCATTATTTAATATCTCAACTGTATACACATTGAGATTTTATATCAAACATCCACAGTGCAAGGTTCGTGATTTTTTTTGTCATGGTGACAATATATTGGGGCACTACATCTTTTGAATCAAATGATTTCCCAACTGTCCAATCAAAATGAAGTTTGTACGTGAAACTTTGTAAAAAACAAAAACAAAACAAATTAAAAAAACTCGGCCATAGTTATACACACAATCATATAGCCATGTCACAGACGTAATGTACAGGTTGGATGGCTCATTAGTCGTCTTTATAGTTAAACAGATCTGAGCATTTGTTTGTGATTTGGTTGCACGAGCGCTAATCCTACTATAATAAGTAACATCGTCTTTGATGTAAAGACATACTGTATGTGAAGGTAAATACAAACAAAAAAGTTTCAAACATTGTTTCATTTCAAACTCTTGTAAATGTTGCACAGTCTACATATTTACAGACCCCACAGTCTCTTGTTAAACTTTCCATGTTTACAGCACTCGCCTTACTTCACTGACAACACATCAGATTTACATGGTTTGCTTTACTCCTCTTGATCTGCATGTATATTTATGACCTGCATTTTCTTCACTCACCATCTCAATCTTCATTTCTGTTGCCAGCTGCGATAATTGGGACGCGGCTTCACATCGCTGTGGCGATTTCCTGTTTGGCCATGGCTTTCTACATTGTCTTTTTAAAATGATAGAATGAGACTGGACTGGAGAAGACTAGATGAGGATGAACTCACCTATGTGGTCCTGTGCTATTCCTTGTTGTGGGACACCTCTTGGATTACATGACTGTTGAAGCCCCAAAGGCCCTGAAGGGTGGACCCATGTGAAAGACTAGCCAGTGCTGCCCCTTGTGGTGACTGGTTACATAACTCCTCCCTTAGTAATGTGTGTGCACTACAGACATGAAGGGCATCCTGGATATACCCCACAGGGAGCCTGCCGGGTCACATGTTATCATTCTATTGTACCGTAAAGCTGTTTGTTGTCTCCATCCACAACCCATGAATATTTATAGTGAAGGATGCAGAAGTTATAAGGGCAGTCTGTGCACAATAAAGTAAAGCTGTATACAACCTGAACTAGCCTAGCTGTATATATTTGGAATAAGACCAACAGAGATTTGCCAGAGGTTATGTGTGATCAAACTGAAAATGATCAATTCTGCTTGTTCCCATCTATGCTGTTTTATTCTGTCACTTCTTTTTTCAAAGGTGGAGGGGAAGAGAAACAAAGCTAATATATGAAGATATTCATGTGTACACTATATTTTCCTTTTTTTGCATTTCTAATATTTCCTTAACAGCGCTGGTTGGCATCTCTTAAACTCAGTTTTAGGTCTGAAATACATATTTTGCACATGTTCATGTTACATTTATTTTGATACATGTTACAAGATAACATGTTCTATATGTCATAAATTGCGGAAGATTAAACTGTAACTGATTAAACTGTCAAAGTCACAATGTAGAAACTGAGGAAAGAAGTGCAGTAACTATGTGAACTTCTTGTGGAAACTGGATAGCTTAATCAGACTTGTCTGAAAAATTGAATTCAAAGCCAAATGCTTCTCATGCAATCACAATTAAATTCTGTAATATTGTTTATTTCTGCCACCTTTTTTTTTTTTTTAAGAATGATATTGGGTTTTGGGAAGGGATGCAATGCAATTTTAAGTAAAACATTAATCAGACTGTTTCTGTGTTTGTTTGTTTTTTCATTTAAAAACAAAGTCAGCTCTAAAGTGACCTTCATGGCCTATAAAATATAGTTTTAATTTTATAGTGTGATAAACTTTTGACTTACAGTAGATGTATATCTGTGGCAACAATTAACAGAACATAAGCCCTCAAATCTTTCAAAATTAAGTACTTTTCTGAAATTATTACGTATTCAATTTCTTAATTATTTTTAATTTGTGGGGGTTTTGACTGAATCCTGCAGGAAATCCCTAATGTGTTATTATTCCCAACATGCATCATGGTAGACTCTACTGTATTGATAACAAACATGTCTTTCAGCCAATTCAAACTGTCAAACATACAGGATGTAAAAGGGTTTGGTGTCATTCAAGTTGATCCAGCTGGGACTAGTTCTTGTATAAAGTGACATCGGTCACACCTTGTAGACCCAATGAACCCCGTACCCTCTTAACACCTGTCTTAAGCCTCTTCGTACCTTCTTTCGCTAATAGTCTTGTCACAAACACTATTTTCTTTCTGAGAACAACCTGCTCTCTCCACATGTGTCTTAAATTGACATATTTCAGTTGTTTATTTAACCTTTTTTAATCTATTTTACTGCCTTAGGCATAAGACATTTGACTTCATGCAGTAAAATCATAAGTTTTATTGACAGGATAAAAAATAGTTGCAAGCACAGTATCAAGACCTTGCAACCATATCACTGAAATTAAATATCCATAATATTTATTACATATCCGGTGCTTTTCGGACTTTTCATAATTTTTTTCCACATGGAATAATGCCTATGTGAAATCCCTTTTCTTTATGTTGTTGTTTACCGATACACTAATTCTGTCTTGAACTGTCTTACAGGAGGAAATTGCATTCCTTATCACATTTTTATCACACAGTACACAGGTGATTTTGATTTAGCTTTTTATTCAGCTCTTAAATGTTTTTAGTAATAACTCCATCTAGGTGCGTTCTAAAGTAAAGGCTAATTCTGGTAATAAATGTGCAATTGTTGGGTTATAACTGTCATGTTTTATGGTTTGTTACAAAAACAATTTTATTAGTCTTGCAAGAATAAAAAATGTAATGATGACGTCTCTGTGATGAAGTTGTTAAAATATCATATTCAATCATAGTTTTAGATGTATATAATGCATTAATGCTGCACTGTTAGACCTGAGTAGTTTACACTTCATTGGTAAGCTTTTATTTAACATGGGTGGATTCATAAGCTGCCTATGACTCATTATAACAGGCCAAGCATGTTCAGTGATTGACAGAGGGAGATTCCCACTCAGGTCCACAGCAGGGACGGGATATCCCCTGGTTTCCTAATAGCGACCCAGTTCTCGCGAGGAAATAGTGGTTGCCGCGAACGCGCAGTGACGAAGGGACGTACGCGTGCACGTTACAGCGCGCCCTAGAAGAGAACTGGGCGAAATTTTCAACGAAAGCTCGTCCAGAGTGTGAGCTTCCTAACCTGAATGTGGTTTGTAGAGGAAGTTGTTGCCAAGCGGTCCGACGTGCACGTAGAGGTGGGGATTTTCGCACAGCTGCACCGACGGGGTTGCTGAAGTTAAGTAGAATTCAGGACCGCCTGCAGTTTCGATTTTTAGCAGAGAGCAGCAGCATACCACGTCGTGCCACACGGGGAGGAAGGGAGAGAGAGGGCAGAAGTTTCCGCTGGCTTGTTTTGTCGCTGCGCGGCTGGTAATTCCGCAGGAATGTCGCAAAAGGAGAGACCCACTTTCTACCGACAGGAGCTCAACAAAATCGTGTGGGAGGTCCCGGAGCGGTACCAGAGCTTATCTCCCGTCGGCTCCGGTGCTTATGGATCCGTATGGTAAGCAGTTGTTGCAGAGCACTGTCGAGAACACATTGCACAACGACCGAGCGGGTTCCCACCATCTACAGAGGCCCGTCAGAGTTACCTCCCCACGGGCTGCTTATCATAGCTATAAATGCTTTTAGAGGAGGAAAGGCGAATTGTCAGATGTAGTTTTTGTGTTTACATTTTCTCACAAGTCTGTTTTGATCTGATGCCCCATCGTGCACGCCTCGGCATAGATCGTATTCCTTCGGTGGGTGGGGATTATTTTTGTTTTTGTGCATATTTTTTTGTTTTGCTTTCTGACGTGAGTCCTACGTTAACAGTGTGTGTACCGATTGTTTCCAGTAAGCACACTGGCGCATTTATGTTCAAGTTTAAATAGATCCCAGAGTAAAATACATAGAAAAACAGATTTTAAATTATTTATCAATCTCTTATGAAGAAGGCACAATGGCACATCAGGGGCAGGTCAGTACTTGCATCATCTACCGAAGTGGTCCCTATACTCGGGAGATAAGGTCTGTGCTCACTAAACATTCCGGGTCGACCTACAACTAACGAAACAATCTCCTCAGCCCGGAAGAGTGTTGTAGTCCTGCTCGCACAAACTGGCACTTTACACACCCGCACATTGCATGCACTTAGCATTTTCTAGTTGGGTGCAGCTTGCAGAGTACCAGAAGGTCACGTGGTTTTCGGAAAGTAGGCCCCCCTCATACATAGTGAGAGCTTTCTATAGGAGCCCATCCGAAGAGGATGATGACTCTAGAATGATGTCACCCTTTATCCCGTTGTAGTACACCCATGACTCACACTCCCGAGGTTAGGTAGTGGTCTCAGCTGTGACGCTTTTTTAGTCATCATGAAGTCATGTATGGGACGGGAACGTACCTTCATTTAACTTAGCAGTAAATAATCGACCCTCATACTTCCACATATTTAACGGCATGGTTATGTGTGGTTAGCAAACCAAGCACACTTTAGTATGTAAGACATATCTGGTTTCTTTAAATAATGTTTAAATAGAAAATATGCAATTTTCTCATGCCCAAAAGAGTCCTTAAAAGTGCGAGGTAATTCTCCATGCAAACAAATATGTTATACCCCGCAATTCTGAATTAGTTAACAAATGCAAAACATTTGTGTACGTTATTGATAACATTGTAATAAGCGGATTGTAATTGCCGGACACAAAGTACACACTCCTGATGATGCTCATCTGAATCCCTCGTTTAAAGTCCAAACTGATAGGCGAGGTCACATGTTCAGTTTCACCTGGAAGAGAAGCTTCATCCTATGATTTTAGTATTCTCCTCTCATGATATATGTTTTAACAGATGGAGACTAGCTTTATCAGATGTCTGCATTGTCTGAAAAAATCAAAAAGCTTTGAAATCATTTTCTGAGTGGCCTTCATTTAAAAGTAGTTACTATCTATTTGTCATATTTGCAGTGTAATATTTGTTTTTGTGTTATTTTCTAACTCTGTTTTTTTCTCTAAATAGAGAAAACTGCTTTAACCACAATAAGAATGAATTTGGTCCATTTTGGAATGCTGCCCTCAAGATGTTTACGAGTCTGATGTGATGTAAGATGAAATATATATATTTTTTTTTACCCCAGAGGCGAAATGTACATTGGGCAATGCTGCAATGCAGAAACGGACAGTTCAGTGCAACATATGTCCTTTTAAAAATCAAACAACACACAATACAGGCAACTGTAATTAAAGATCAAGTATAGCATAACAATCCAAGAAGATTCTCAATATGCACAATTTAAAAAACATAAAATAGTTGAGTTTGTTGAAATCTGACCAAACTAAACATAGGCTACAAAAAAAGAATGATTCATACAAACAGGAATAGTAACATCATGTGCTCTGGCTACATTCAGATTTACAGTGTTTTTTTTCCCCAGAATAATCCAACTTGCTATAATACTTAATAATCTAGTTGACGGTAAGGGGATCAGTGTGATCGCCAGAATTTGACTGCATTTTTTTATACTGTGCAGATCAACTGGATCACAATCATTGAAATAGTCGGCCCAACACTGCTTATCAGCATATTTGTGAATCACATGTTGTTCTAGAAAGTCATATGATAACTAGTTGCTCCATACAGAGGAGCAACTTATTCAAAAGTAGACTTTTTTTCCTCTGTGACCCTGATACTCAGGTGTATGTGCGTCAAAAGGACAAAAACAGTACAAGAAACGAAGGGAGTAGAAAGACCAAACTCATGAATGGGAATGTAAGATCAAATCTGATTCTGATGTTACGACCCTGTGCTCTCCCAAAGTTGACTTTCAGCCTCAGTAGAGCTCAGAATTTGTCTTGTGCTGTCTCAAATCTTTAGTTGCTTTTGTAAGTAAATACACACCCACGCCACATATCTACAACACATATCTACTTCTGTTTTTCAGAAAAAACATCTAAAGGTTGATGTCAGTAATTTGCACTTTTATACATTGTTCCCATACACGGAAATTTATTTTGAAAAGTTGACATTTTAACCTGTAAAGCTGCATACTTGCAGCTTCTCTTTTGATTTTCCTATTCTGTAAGAGAGAGTATCACATTGTCACTTTAAGGATTCCCCAAGAGTCGGAGCACTACGGGAAAAAAAGAAGAAGCAAACTGCTTCATGCAGTGCTTGCAGCTACTTTGTAGTCTTTTGAGGAAATTCCTGTCTTTTTAGCTACATCACCAACCAGAGCAAGGAGCCGTCAGCCTTTCTCTTTAAGTCAGCACATGGTTACAAAGCCTTTGGAATAGCACTATAAATGTTGCAGGCAACAATAGGTCCAAACAGCAGGGTGCCATTAAAACCCTTCAGAAGATATCTGACAGGAATAAATAACCTCAAAGCAGCTCCTCCAGCATGGCACGACTGCTGGTGAGCTGGACACACACTCTCACCTGCTCGAACCGACCGAGTCTTTGTTGTTTCTGCCATAACACTCATCAGTTTCTCTGTTTGAATTCTTTCCACGTTCTTAATATGTGCTATGTGGGTTGCTAAATTATTTCCCACGTCAACCTGCCACTGAACCTCAGGACTTCTATAAAGTGAGCACCATAACTTTCTCCAAATTTTCTGACCTTTACTCCGTTTTAAAAGTCCGACATGGAGGGAAAAGTTTTCTAGTTAATGCTGTTGACTGCTATTACAGAAAGTCTGTGTGCTGGTGAGAGCCTCATGTTTTGTAGTCTGTGTTTCCCATCGGAGCAGAAACCACAATGTAACAGATTTAGACCCGCGGGGCGTGTATGCTTATTAAATCAATAGCTCATGCAGGAGAATGAATTATGCCTAAAAGGTAACATCTGAATATTTGAGGCATTGATGAATCATTGTAATATTTCCCAGCTTTTGAGAAACGACATGAGATGACTCATCAAAGCAGTTATTGATTTCAGAATTGGGAACTTATGTTGGAATGCAACATGTAATTGTTCTCTGGATGTTCCGTTCTTCTCAAAACACATTGACATTTGATAGTTTAATTGATTTTGCACAGACAGCAAATTGAGAACACAGAGTGGCACAGCCCCAACTTGCTTGTTGCCTCGTTGTATTAAAAGTGTTTTCTGCTCGAATGCTGCATGAAAGAGATCCTTCTTCTTTCTCTTTACGCAACAGTTTAGTCTCATTTCACTGGTTTCAGAAAGCATGCATTTCTTCATCAGTTCACCTGTCGTTGGAAGCCTTTTACATGATGTCATGTCGTCACGTCACATAAGAGCCTTCTTCTTTTGTCTGCACTGAATAGCTATTTTTCTGACTTAAGAAAGGATTCTATGAGGTGAGAAGGTGTAATACTGTGGGCAGCTCTGGCTGATGCACTAGATTTTAACCTGGCAGACATGTGCACTGACTTGTAACCTCTCCAAACAAACAGCAAGCTTAGATTTAAAACCAGCAATTTAGCTCAAGCATTCAGACATGTACCTCACATGACTGAATGCATCTGTGACGTACGAAGAGTAAAAGCATTCATTTTGGTTTAAAGTTATGAGTAAGGGTTCAAGAGCTCCAAAATGACTTGCAAGACATCACAAGTGCTTGTTTTTACATTAGAATTTCTTGAAATTAAGTATTTTTGATTGTAAAAAAGGAATGAAATCAGTCTAACAGACATATTTCTTCATATAATACCTGCCATGTACTTTATAAGAGGCAAACAGTTTGCACTAAATAGTTATGGCTCTTCTCATCAAAATATTTTCAAAACATTTAGGGTGAATTGGCATGAGTTTGACTTCATTAACATTTGTTTAAAGAAAAATATGTCGGAGTTTGGTTTGGTGTGCTTTGGCGCCCACTGAAGGTCTCTGAGTGCAACTGCACTTTCGTAAGAGACAGTGCTGCTACGCCTACCCCTCTTTAAAAACGTGCATCTGTTTAGAAACAGAGGGTGCAAAGACGTTGCAGGAAGCTAAACAACCAAGTCGACTGGCAAGGTACAGTAATGTAAGCTAGCCTATATGCTAACCTGTGGTGTTTAGTAGAGCATGGAGAGGTCTGAGTGTCTGTCACTGAGGTACTTGGTGAGGTTTGAAGTGTTTGCTGCTACAACACTGCTTTGTAGCATTTTTAGCATGCAGCTTTGATAAGTAGGTTTGCCATCAGTGTCTGATCTTAGAAGACATTTTAAGAAATCTAGCTAGTTTATCTCTCCAGCTGTATAGCACTGATTAAAACAAAAGTCTACATTCATGCCACCTCTTGTTTATACTCTTCCAATTATTAACATTAGAACAGCAAACTTAAACTACGGTCACAAATAAAATCTAATCTAATCTTATCCTTGTCGATGATCACACATGAAACACATTCAACAGCTGCATATAAACTGACAGACTTACATAACAGCAGGCCATATTCAGCAACTGACCGCAACAATCTGTTTCCTTAATTAGGGTACAACGACCGACTTTGGTTTCCAGCGACTTTGCATATGTGTTGATGACTTAAGCTGTGGATGGGTTGTTCAGATCGCAGTAGCCAGCTTCCTCAGCCATTAACTGTTAGCATGTCCACATAGCATAGCCACTCTTTTCTCTGCTACCGGTCTGTTTGACAACACAGTACACTGGCATTGATAATGACTGGATTTACATTAGCTACTAGTAGGGGCTCTAATGTTTCCATAGTGCCGTTCAAGTAGTTGTGATTTCAACGCATTCAACGGACACACACAGCATCCCAGAGCAGAAATGACTGCTTCATTTTAATTGATTTTTAAACTTAATTATAATACTTTGGGATTTCTTTCATTACTAAAAAATTTTACATAGCGGCTAATAAGACAGTCATCTGTTGTATAGCAAACTTAAAGTGCACCTTTTTCTTTGCTTTACAGGGAATTTAAGGGCAAACTGCTTATCTGAACTGTATTCTTTGATATAGGTAAAACAAATTTGACTTGCATAACTTGCCAGTCTTGATTCTCAAACTTGCAAGCAGAACTCCCTGGACCACAAAGGCCTGAAAACCAGTTCATCTGGGAGATGCAGGAGAGATAGTCTAGTTGTTCACTAACATACGTAGGCGGAGCAGTAAAGAAAGAAAAATCACTGTGTTTGTATTTACCTGGGTAATTCAATTAAAGCTGGATGGTAGGAACAAGAGATTATTGCTCTTGCTATGCAAACATGTTAACACGGTTCTATCACAGAGAGATGTTCTTTAAACATTGCAGTATTAAAATCATTATGCTTTGTGTATTTTAGAGCAGTGGTTCCAAACCTTCCTTGGAGCCCCCCTTACTTGTATCTAAAAAAAGCTATGTTTAATATATATAGATATGGAATGAATGACAATCAAATAAACTTGAACTTTAACCGACCATGCCGCCTCACGGGACTCCGGACCTCAGGTTGGGGAACCAACATGTAAGAGAAATGTCAGAAGAGCAAGAGGATGCGATGTGAAAACAGATTACTGCCAAACATCTGAAACACGATCAACACTAACTTCTGCTTCTCCGCTCTTGTTATATTACTTTTTAACCCACAGTGTTCCCCCTGACTGTCGTATCACAGCTGTTAGTTCCTGTCATAACCATAAAGACATGAAAAAAAAGTCTTAATAACTACAGACCTTTATAACTGAAATTGCCTGACTGTGGTTACTAAGAGAGCATTTTCATGATCAAGTCAGCTTCAAAAGTGAGCACAGAGAGTGCATCCATGCACTAAATGATTTTGTCAAATATTGTGATTGCCATAATGAGCCTGAAAAATGTGCTGATGGAATAACTAAATGCAAACCTATGATTCTTTTATATTCCTGTTTTCATCAGAACATTCAGAATAGATTGCACAGAGTTCTATTTGGCTGTGTTGTCAACTGAAGTGAACACGAGGAGGAGGTGTCATTACCTCCGTTGTTCTTTGACTTGTGTATGGATGACATGTCTGAACTTTGAAATGCTTGCAAAACAGGTTGGGGTTTTAATCAAATTTTAAAGCTCTAAAAAGGCCCATTGACTTTTTGGCTACATTTTTTAGAACACTGGCTTTGCAAAAGTTGCTCACATCTGTAGACTTTGTTGGGTAGTGAGTGCATGGTGATGAAGAGAATTGGGAGAGGACGTCTCAATAAGTCATTTACCCGTGTGCTCTGCTCACCCTTTCTGTTAGTCGACATACTGCTGACCATCCCTCCTTCCCTGAGATCTCTGCTCCTTTTTACAGCCCACATTTTTATGGCCACCACTTATTGCACTTCCATTTATTACACACTAATTAGACGGTGTATGCTTAGACCTGACTTGTTTGTCTCGCGGATTAGCAGCAGTTTAGAAGACAGTACGCATGTGACTTTGTTTTCACATCTAGCTTTTGGTGTACTCGGTGTTGACTTGAGTATAGGTTTTACCTCACAAGTGACACATCTTCACATTGTTCTGCAGGCCTGGAACGAGGAGTTCAGTGGGTGTGGGAGATTATCTCTCACTTACTGGAACAAACACCCTGCTTATCTTAATGTTTTTCCAATGGATGCTTGGCACTCAGGACTTTGTTTTTCAGCGTACGACACAAACCAATAGTAGCTTTAACACTAGACCAGTGAGTAAACAGTTATGCTGAATTCACAGTCATGGTGTGACAAGATCAAAAAGTTCAAATGTCTAAATAAGTAAGTGAAATATGTTCAGAGGAAAGTCTCCCTTCTTGTTGAGTAACAAGTCATGTTGATGACATGGCTTTGAGTTGACCTCTTAGCTGAGTGATCACAGTGCAGATTGAGACCGGGTCAGTAGTTCAGATTATTCAGGAAGGTTTGGTAGTTTACCCCAATATTGATCAGTATTTAATCACTTCCCGCAGAAAAGTAGCTTCATGACAAACAAAGAAAAGTCCTCATTTAAAAGTTTCCCTCCCACACTGTTTGACCATAAAAGAGGAAACAGCAATTCAGGAGAAAAAAACAACACAGATTTTTTTTGTTTTGTTCTCCTTTTGCAATCTGCCATTTGTGATGCAGCTTAAATGAGTGACCTGGAAAGAACGCATTTTACTGTGAGTGGGTTGTGTTTCTGTACAGACACAGGAAATGCAGCAATGTCACACTTCTTTTGGAGGCCATGCCCAGATTTCTATCACCCAGTCTGTATACTGTTTGTTTGTTAGGTATAAAGGTGTGAATGAATTCGATGAACCAGGCAAGAAGATGGTTCAAATGTATCCTTTGATATGCAGTTTTTTTAGATTTGAGCCTGTTTCTTATTTCACATCAACAGAACAATAGCACAGTTCCCTCCCAGCTTCTGTGTTCTTTAACCACACCTGTTGGTAATCTTCTTTTTGTCTTTTGCTCTGGCTCTTCAGTAACAATGATGAATACTGTTACACCCTTTCAATGAAATGAGAGAAATAATGACTGAAAGGATGACTGCTGACTAAACACCAGCATGATTGAAAGGGAGGTGCAGATTCAAAGTTGACTGAGAATCTTTATGCTGAAATCGACCGTTGTGAACGGTTAGTTAGGCACCAGAGATAATTAGCAAACCATTTATGTCATTTCAGTGTTTTCAGTTCCTGTTTCATAAAACGTTTTGGTTTTTCCATCCACATTATTGACAGACTCAATCTGACTACATTGTAAAATCTGAATGTTCAGGCCAGCAGTTCATTTCTTGAATGGGTTCAGAATAAAAGGTTTGATTTCATTGGTTTATTAAACCACTGCAACATGTAACCAACACTATAGTAGATTGTCCTTTTCTTTTCTGGGAGCTGCTTCTTTTTTTTTCCAAGTAGATACTCACTGACCAACTTGTCCTATTCATTCTTCTTGCAGTTGAGGATTGGTGGGTTTTCACAGTCTTGTGTTGTTTTTGACAATGCAGCAGGTTCAGTCATGTTCCCCGAGCAGCTTTAGGCTGACAAGTAAAATAAGAAGCGAAACCAAGAGCATCATGTTACGCAATTTTTCTTTTTTCTTTTTTTTTGCGTTAAGGGGTTAAAGCCGCCTACACACTCTAGTGAAATATCTCATTCTCAGTTAAAACAATGAATGGTGTAGATTTGAATAACACTATCCTTATTGGCCTGATATGAGGCTATTCCTTTATAAAAAATAAGGTCTAACAAGTTTCAAACCCTCTCTCTTGCAGCTCATCGTTTGATGTGAAGATAGCCCTGAAGATAGCAGTGAAGAAGTTGTCCAGACCCTTCCAGTCCATCATCCATGCAAAGAGAACCTACAGGGAGCTGCGGCTGCTCAAACACATGAAGCACGAGAATGTAAGTCACCTGCAAACAACACACACGCACACAGCCTCCAGTGTATAATGTATCCATTGTTTTGTAGTTAAGCTCTTATAAAAGGATTGCATATGTGTGCACATGAAGTTGCACACAAGGTTTGCACAGTATGTACTTACTAACACCACTGCTAACATTGTTATGCTGTGTGAATCCTTGCTGGAGGTCTGCCCTCAGGAATGTGTCTGTGTGTATGGAGACCATGGTGATACAAGAGTTTATAAAGAACTAACTACAAACGAAAATGCTTCACGCATGTAATGTCAGTCTACCAGGTGACTCCCAGGTGATTATTAAATTGTCCAAATGTACAGCGTTCATGAATAAGAAGACAACTGTAGAGTAGAGCCATCCTCTGCCCAAACTGCAACAGCAGGGGTTTAACGTCAGAGGTGGATTTATGAAAGAGGAACATTTTAAGAAGAGGAAAGTAGCTTCTTGTTTGAGTTTCATGTTTGACCACGTAAACAACACACACACATGAACATGCAGGCCTCAAGCGGGGAGGACAGTGATATTTAGTCAAAAAAAGTGTTTCTATGTAAAGCATGTTCACTGTGTTTACATATCAACTAACCAAACAGGTCTACAGCTGCACCCTGAACACCTTATGTGCCATTCTTGTCCTTTGGTCTGTTTTTTTTTTTTTTTTTTTTTTGCTGCAGCGACTTCAAATCATCACTTCTCCTTCTGATCCTGTGGGTAGTTTTCTCTGTGTGTAAGTGTAGGTACTGCCCACTTACAAAAAAACAAACACAGCTTCTAGTTCTTTTGAGCTATTGCAGCATCCAGCTAACGCTCTCACCAAACAGTGCAGATCCTCTGGTGTTATGTAATATTAGTGGTTATGATTTCTCAAGCTGGAGAGGGAGTGATGGAAGTCTGTGTGCTGTGTGGGAGCAACTACACAGCTGAATGATGTGTGTTAGTCAGTGAGTGAGATGAGATGTGTCTGTTGGTGCTGTTAGTTTGAGTTGTAAAAAATGTGCTGCCTGCCATAGTAATGGGTAGAACATTTAATAGCATGTTATTATAGCTCACTGATAACTGACATGGTATCAGTGTCCTCGACGTGCAGGTGCTTTAAAGCACTACAGATTTAGGAAAACATTTCCTCTGGGGATAAAAGAAACTGCAGCTTGAAGACTATAGAGCCTCTTAAACGGACACAGACCAACAAAGCTGCAGATCTTGTTAATTTAATTTCCTGTGAGTATTATTTTACATTGAACAGTACTTTAATTTCCTGTGTGTATTAGTTTACATTGAATGAACAGTACTTCACACATCACATCTTCTGGGTCCTCTTTTCTATACAAGCCTTCATTTTACTACTTGAAATGTCTGAATATTTGCAATGTAGTTTAGTGTTGCATCATGGTGCACCAGTGCTACTGGTAAAATGCGTCAGTGCACGTTTGAAAAAACAAAAAAGGTTTTAAATAGATAATTGATATAGAATCAGTGCCTATGTCACTGATCCAAATGCAAGATGTCCAAATGTCCAAATAAGGTGAATAAATAGCACACAAGTCTAATTAAAATCTGTTTTTATCGCAGCTTACCTTCAAGGTTATATCTGTGATACGTAATGAGCATGTTGTTGCCAGGGTGTGTTTCATCAGAACAGTAAAAAAAAAAAGCATAAAGCTGTGCTTTGTTTTTTTAATGATCAAAGGGTTTTAAAAGCTACTATTTCTCACTCCCAGAGGGATTCTGTGTTTTGCTCACACTGTTGCCAGGAGACTCCCTGGGTTTTGATTTTGGAAAAGCCTGAGTGGACCAATCAGCTGTTTGTTGTGGCAGTAGCCCACCAATCAGCTATGAGTTTGTGCCCTGTGTGGGTGGGCTGCTCTAATGTTTTTTTTGTTTTTTTTTTCCTCTTACAATACCTACCAAACCTCCTTCTCTTCTCTCCAGGGGGCAGGGTGGGCACTCGGGGCTACAGTCTGCCAGTGTACGAGCATGCATGGATTTATGCATATACATGTACTGTAGATAAAAACACACAGATGATTTTCCTTTAATATGATTTCTACTTTGTCCTTCTTATCTTTTCTTTTGCTGAGGTCAAACCTTAAAACTAACTCACTCTATATGCAGCCTGTCCTACTTTTTCACTTAAGTCGAAAAGTGAAAAGGAAAGTGAAGCCTGATAACTTTAGACACACCAATACGATGCAATGCTTCGGGTGCCTTAAATGTGTATTTTGCTTTCAACACACTAAGACACAACATTGACACGCTGCTGGTGCCTGTCTTGTCAGCTTGATGCACAACTGAAATAGATAATGTTCACTTCCTTCTCTGAAATGTTATCTGTTGTAGTTGTTCAGTCTCTGTTTATTTGATTAAACCACTTATTAACGAGAACAGTGCACAAGGCCGACCTAGTGTATGTCATATTTATTAATGTGCATTAGTCATTGATACTGGAGCAGCGAAACAAGGCAGAACGTATCTGTTTGTTTGGCTGAATTAAGTTCAACTGAAAATATTGCAAAGTCTAATCCAACAAAAAGTAGAAATGTCACACAGTTGTTATGTTCCCCTCCGTGACAAACACAACTGATAGCCTGTGTTTGCATTTAAAACATAGATGCTGATCATAGCGAATAGTGAATGTTTTCTAAACTTGTTTCTCTCTTTTCGTTCTCCAGGTGATAAGTCTACTAGATGTTTTTACACCAGCGACAAGCTTAGAGGAGTTCAATGACGTGTAAGTCAAGTTTTTATCACCCTTTACTCCTGTCCTCAAGGGTTTTCTCTGTCTCTGCTGCTCGGTTTATTTCTCCGTCTCCCTCTTAGCGAAAGGAAAACGTTAAAATCAGCAGATGACTTTGTGATTAAAAAAAATCTGAAACTTGAGTTACAAACTAGACCACATTGATCTTCTTATGACTTCATGCGAGTGCAAGCATGTAGCAGGTTTTACCGAGGTGAATGTAGATGGGACACATGCACCCATACACATCACAGCTAGTCTCCATGGTAACAGCCATCTGGCAGTCTCTGGGGCTTGTGTGTGGTGTGTGTGTTTGTGCACAGAATACTCAATCAGTGTCCTTGAGTTCTCCACATGCTGTGGCGTCATCAGCACGTTTGCACATTTGTGGAAATGTGAGATGAAGATACACAAATACATTAACAAAGATTCATAATAAAAGATGTCACAACAGTAAAGTTAGAATAAATCCTTTTACTGCCAGGCAAGAGAACTATGTGCATGCACATGTTTATAGGTCTCGTGTGGTTTGAGGTCAGACAGAGCAGATATACCATAAACAGATGCAACATTTACACTCAGCTGATTGCTCCCTGTAAAAACATTCCACTATCATGAAACAAGATAACGGGAACAATCATGCCTTTTTCCTTTCACTCTTTATCAGTGAGTTTTCCACACTCCCTCACTTATAGTTCCTGACACATGCCACATCCCCAATACAGTCTGATAAAGTCTTTAAAGTTGAATGTTTCATTTTGTCGTTTTTGCAAATTGTTAACCTAGAAAATGGAAAAAGCTTTTTTATGAACCATAACAGCACACTAATTGATAACGATCATGAAAATGAATTGAAGATAACCTTACAGATAACACAAATGACCGTCTCCCATCTGATTGGCTGTACTTTACGATTGCAGATACCTGGTGACACATCTAATGGGTGCAGACCTCAACAACATCGTCAAGTGTCAGAAGCTGACCGATGACCATGTCCAGTTCCTCATCTACCAGATCCTCAGAGGCTTAAAGGTCAGTGACACAGGACTTCGGTTTAGATTCATCACTACAGTTTTTCACTCGCTTTACTGATCGGCCTGGCGCTGAGATATTAACTTCAGCTAACATCAGCTTTTCAGTGTAGGAAATGAAAACACTTTTTCACATTTTGGTTGAGTATCTGGAAAAACAAACTGGTTGGTCACTCTAACTGATGGCCCATTTCTTTTCTTTGGCATTTATTATAGTCATTGATATATATATAAATATATTGATATATGTTGTTTTTAATTGTACTTTGCAATTTATTGTAAACACAAAAGTTTGAACTGTCCTTTAAACCAACTATGCTATCACATACTATTATGTCAATAAAAGCAAATTCAAGTTAAAATACACTTTACGTTGTTCACCCAATGTAGCAGGGAAACGGTTGGTAGAACATACTGTATTGTTTTATAACTGTATGTCATCTGCGACGCCTGGTAACACATGCGTAAAAACATTAAACTATGATGTACACATAAAAACCTCAAATAACAGCATTTCAGTTTGGCTGTGTTTGAATTTGAGTGTTGTTCAAGTTAAAACATAAAAAGAGACAGAAAAGTCAGCACACTAAATGTCCAGATGCGTTTCAGCACTCGCACGCAGCTCTTACCCAGATAAGGGAAACTTGAAGGACATTTAGTGTGCTGACTTTTCTGTCTCTTTTTAAGTCTTGTTGAGGTCGTGCACCTGAAACTTTATTTATTGTCAAGTGTGCTACTTTTTTTTTGCTGTTCAACTTGAAAATAAGTCATTTGTTTTTTTCCTCCCATCAGTACATCCATTCTGCAGATATCATCCACAGAGTAAGTCCAGAATCTTTCATGTCTGTCTGATTGATTAGAACTTGTTACAAACTCCTTTGTAGCTCAAGAAGACCAAAATGATGAATACCAAATCACCAACATCCTATAGTATATCTGACAAACATAAACATGCCTTTATGTTTCCTCACTTGACCTCCCCCCCCCCCCCCCCCCCCCCCTCCTTTTTTTTCTTCTTTTCAGGACTTAAAGCCCAGTAATCTGGCTGTGAATGAAGACTGCGAACTCAAGGTGAGAAAACGCTCATTCATGAAAGGATTTCCGTGTGTGATTTAGCTCATTATGCAAAGAAGCATGTTTTTCTCTTCCTCCCTCTCCTACATAATAAAAATCCCATCGTCTCTCAGATCCTGGACTTCGGTTTGGCACGGCACACAGATGATGAAATGACGGGCTACGTGGCCACACGGTGGTATAGAGCTCCAGAGATCATGCTCAACTGGATGCACTACAACATGACAGGTACACACACATTCAACCATCAAGTTTACAAGTGCAAACTGAATGCATCATTACATCTCTCAATTCCACACTTTGAAATCACATGGAAATAGCTTGCTATCATCTGTGTGACTAGGGTTCTTGTGACTCAGAAAATATAGATACAACTCCATCATTTCACCAGACGTGTGTGTCTTTTTATGAATGCAGCTTTTTATTTCAGGGAGATTCTGTTCAGAATGTATGACATAAGACATGATGAGTGTTATTTTAGATAAACTAGGTCAGCATTTCAATGTTCTGCTGGATTCAACATGACAACAAGGTGCTACGCTGGCCAAAGCAGCCAAAGCAGTTTTGTAACTGGGCTGTGACGTGCAGGTATGAATGGTCAAAGGATGTAGTTTTGTCCTCAAACACTTTGCCAAGCTTTGATAGAGCTCCTTTTTTTAATTCCACATTTTTAAATTACCCCCAAATTGAAAAAAGTAGGACTTCTGCACCAGCAGTTTCGGGGGAAAAAATTATTGTGCCCTAAATAATAAAACTAAAATGTAGGAGTCCAGTTCTTAAGTAGTTTTGTAGCAGATGCAATGCACATAACTAGCTGTTTAAAAAGATGCTGTAAAAGGAACAAGCTGCGTGGTTGAATTTGCTACAAGTATTAAGTAGCAATGCATTTGTGCATACATTACAGTTATAGCAGAAGTGACAATGAGTGTAATTGATTGATACTGAATACAAAGCCTTATATTCTAAAGGATTTTTTTTCTTCATTACATGTTTATAGTGGATATCTGGTCGGTGGGCTGCATCATGGCAGAACTACTGACAGGACGGACGCTCTTCCCCGGCACAGACCGTATCCTTTCACTGCTGTCACTACCATGCAAAAATGACATTGCTGAACCTCTACTGTAGGTGTTCTGTATATCTGAAAGAGATATTGCTCTTTTTATGTAAATATCTGTGACTACAGCTACAGAGTAACATGAGATTTTGTACTTGACACTCTCACACAGTTTAAGACCACACTGTTTTAAACACACAGACCAGAGTCCTGCACCTGCATCGGCCTGTATCCATAAAGCTCAGTACCGAAACCGGACTCATTAACCGCAATTATCCCCATGTCAAATCCGTACCAGCCCTGACCCGTAAATATATGACCCGTGATCCGACCTGACCTGTGATTAAACACAATGGCAACACAGTCACTCACATTAGAGCCTGCGTGCCAACCTGAAAAGTGCTGGCTGTGCGTTCAGGACTGCTTGGATGAAACGTGTGTGTGCTGAGAATAAAAGCGCTGCACCTGCGTCTGGTCTCTATGACAACAGTCATTTAAACATGGCTGCTGTATGACCAACACTGCTCTGTTGCATTTTGCTGTATATTTCCCCCTCACTTTGAGCATCAAACGGAGGATGCTTGCCCTCCTACTTTGTCTGGATGAGGAGCTTAATAAAAGTGACTGGCCTGCTGCTATCACGGCTCCGAACAGACATGAAGCAAGAAGGATGTGGGTACACAACATGATCTGTAGGAGAAAAAAATATGGGGATCATATGAGCCTGTGTCTACCTGTTTTTCGAGCAGAAAAGCACTGGCTGTGTGCTTGGGAGCACTTATTTGAAGCGCTTGGAATTGAGAACAAAAGCTCAACACAATGATAACAGTCTCTTGACAATGGCCACTGTATGACTGATACTGCTCCGATCTCTCACACACACTTATGCTACTGTTATAGATGTTATACTGCAAATTATTTTCATTTCTGATTTTTCTTTTTTCACATGCCCACCTGCTACCTGCTTGCATTTTGTTTATTTTTACCCCTGAATTTATATAAATGTATTTTTTAACCCTTTACAGAACGTTTTTGCTGGTTACCTGACTCGGTGCAGGACTCTGAGTCACGCACACTTTAGCACAACTTAGTACTGACTTTTGTGAGCTGTGTGCCAGAATACTAATGGGGGTGTGTGTGTGCATGTGATCAGAGTTAAAGTCCCCTGTGGTCTATGACTCAGCTCTGTTCACTGTTGTCTTCACAGTTTCTTCAAGACACAGCACATCTTCCCGTCTCCCTCCCACAACGCTTCCAATACACAGCAGCAGAACATAACAATGTTTTAATACAAAAACAAACACACAAAATACACTGACACACACCATCAGTTACAAAAGTGGGCACACACTTCTGAGGTCATCACCAAGTCACTTACTTCTTCACTCTTGTGTTGTGAGTTTTAAAGATCCCATATTATGCCCTTTTTGGGGTTCATATATCTAATTTATGTGCCTACTAAAGTACGTTCACAATCGCTAATGTTCGAAAAAAGTGTCTGTTTTCATGTACTGCCGATCGATGCAGCCCGTCTCATCTGCCTGTGTTTGCAACGCTCTGAATCCCCGCAGAGCAGGGTCCCCACGTGTGCCAAGTCTGACCTGATTTGTTGGCCGATCTGCTCTGCTGTAATTGGTCAGTCATTCGGACAATTCTCGGAAATGTTACGCCCCTTTTACCATATTTGGAATTCAGTTAATGTGCAGCATGAGCTTGTGCTTGCCTCAACGAGCCAATGGGCTTGGATCAGTGACATCATCGCAGTGTGATATCACACTGCACTTTTCAAGGAGGGGGGCTAGAACCGAGCGTTACATGCAGCTACTGCTACTGCTAACAGGAGGAGGTAGGAGAAGCCGCGTTTCCGCGGACTTTGAATTTTTGCACATAGATGTGCCTAAACATGCACAAGACACCTGGAAAACACACTAAAGAGCATATAAAACCACAAAAAGCATAATATGGGACCTTTAATATGTGCCTCCCACCAAATGTAAATCATGTCCTGATGCAGCTACCCTTTTAAGAAGAATGGTTGGATGTAAAAGTACAATAGTCCTTTCCTGTGTGTCTCATTAAAGCTGTCTTATGTCATAGCATGCGTAGTCACCAGCAAACTGTACCCCTTTTTTATTTAAAGATGTAGTGGTTTTGAATGTTGAAGCTAAAGGTTCTTCTTCTGTGTTGATACGCTAAGTATGAATGAGACATGTTGATACCTTCCGACAAAGATGATAGCTGTGACCGTTTTACCTCTCATCCCCTCCCTCCTATCCCTCTCCATCACCCTCCATCCTTTTCTGTTTTCCTTCATGCGAGTGTGGTAGACATTGATCAGTTGAAGCTTATAATGGTAATCATCGGAACCCCAGGGCCCGAGCTCATGATGAAAATCTCTTCGGAGTCTGTGAGTGTTAAATACCATCCTGCCGAGCTCTCTGCACTGTCCCTCCTGCCTGTTTTTTTTTGTGCTGCAAGAGTAGGGCGGTGTACTTTACTACTTGGTATTGGCACTACTTTTCTCTAAGCTGCACCTGTTTTGCCTTGAACTGGTGTGTTTTCTTAAGGCTTTATTTACTCTACAGTACAAGGCTCTGATTCTTACTTCTTTTAAGCATGTATTCCAGCAAATCTCTTAATTTGATAGTCAGAGGCGGGGTTAAAAGGTAAACAAACCTCTGTAAAAATCTGGACACTTAGGTTATAGGTAGGCAAGTGTTACTTTGAATTGTAGCTCTTTCTTCCTCTCTGTTACATCCTCTTCATCCACCCTAAGTTCCCCCCCCCCCCCATCCCATCTCCCAGCCACAAAACCCCCTTGCTCTTTGACCTCCATGTTACAATGACCCTTGACTCAGAAGCTGTAGATATAAACCAGCTGCAGCAGATAATGCGCCTGACGGGGACGCCCCCAGCCTCCCTCATAAGCAGGATGCCAAGCCATGAGGTGAGAATCGACCCCCCCCCCCTTTCCCCCCCAGCTGGCACCAGCTGATATACCTACAGTTCTGTTTACAGACAGATACAGTTAGACCTGATGTGTTATGTTTAAGTCAGCTGCCTCTGCCCTCCCTCTACTCACTCCTGGTTTCCTCTCTGACTCACCAAGCTTGTCTCAGCAAGGCTTTTCCAGAGTGCTTTGCAAGTGTTTTCTGATGAGCTGTTTGTGGTGACACATTGGTTCTGAAAAATAGGGCACTACGCTTTGCAAATGGGGGAGATTTGGGTTCTTAGTGAGTGTTTGAAGCATGCCTAACTGGAAAGAAGTATTGTTAATTTTTGCACCAGGTACATATAGTAAATATATATTTTATTTTTTTTACAGATTTTTAATATGCAGCATCATTAAGTTCAACCTTTCTGCTCTGTACAGCTTTACCTTATACCGTTTTGCTGTTCTGTTCATTTTTGATTACAGGCAAGGAACTACATTAACTCACTTCCCCACATGCCAAAGAGGAACTTTGCTGATGTGTTTATTGGTGCCAACCCTCTCGGTAAGTTCCTGTCTCAGCATCACGCCATGGATGGCACAAATCCCGACTCACCGAGTCCCTCTAGTTGTTTCATCAAGTCACTGTTCTGTTTGAGCAGAGTTAACAATTACTTGTGTGTCCAGTGTACACACACACACTGTTCAGATTTCACTGTGAAAAACACTGTCTACAGCTTTTCAATAGCAGCTCTAACTAATTTCTGTTAATATAAGCTAATTGATAAGCGTTTATGTATGAGTGTTTGTTTTCCCTGTTCTCTCTTTGCCCTTCCACATATTCATTATTGTTTTCTGATTACTCTGTTCAAGCGGTGGACTTACTGGAAAAAATGCTTGTGCTGGACACAGACAAGCGGATCACAGCGTCTGAGGCTCTGGCTCACCCATACTTTGCCCAGTATCACGATCCAGACGACGAGCCAGAAGCTGAGCCTTATGACCAGAGCTTCGAAAGCCGCGAGCTGGAAATTGAAGAATGGAAGAGTAAGTTGCCACTTTATGAAACCACGGTGTAACATAATCTCCTGGGGAGAACATAAGAAGGTTGTACTTAGAAATGACCTGTTAGGGAAATAATGTCCAACATAATTTTTTGTCACCTCTCAGGGTTAACATACGAGGAGGTCCTCAGCTTTGTGCCGCCATCATTCGATGGAGACGAGATGGAGTCATGAGGAGGAGGAGGCGGCACCTTTTCTTCCAGCTTTTGTTTTCCAAGAAACACTCTTTGAGGACTATCAGTCTCATGTGACTATCCACCACTTTCCACACACACTCACATAACCATGACATTCAAGTGCCTGTCACTATTCATCTCTGGGGGACGTTGCGATTTCAGGGATTAAACTTGACATCCTGTTCCTTCCGTCCCCCTACTTTGGTGTTTTTGTTACTCTGCATCCCAGTGCACTAAGGCAGACCTGTCCCCCTCTATTTTAGCGAGTTTTTATCTCCGACATTTATAGTCCATATTGATCCCCTCTTTGGTTAAAGATTGTTTTTAGATATGATATGTCCGTATGTTACAGAAAATTGGAGACACAAGACTGGATATGTATATTTTATAAAAGAATGCTTCTTAGCAGTAATTATTGTAACTCTTATAGGAAGCTTGCAATGAAAAGTTTCAAATTGCGGTGTGTCTAAGATTTCTCTTTCCTCCATATCCTAAATTGAAATGTTATTTCTATCAATGCATAGAACTGTGTAAATATGATCTCCAGTATTTGTACATATGTACTTCAGTCAAACCAGTTACAGTCATTGTGTAGTAGTCAAAAGTGCTGAGTCACCTCGGCCCGCCCCTTTGACAGTATGGATTATTCTGTAATGGTATTTAAAACAAGACAGTATGTCATTTAATACAAGTATGTATAGGGTAGGATCAAAATATGTCAAATATTCCACTCTAAATGAAAATGGCTTCATGGTTCCCATAGTTAGATTTAAAGGCTTAAATCAGTTTAGGAAGTATCAGGACTTGGCTTTTTTTAATCCATTTCCCCTCCTAAACATATCTGGAGATCCTCGCCTTCCCTCCATATCTATTCTTCTTTTAGCACTTCTGATGTGTTGTTTCAGAAGAATGTTCCAGTCACCGTAATCACCATATACAATACCACTTACACATGATCCAGCCAGATTTGGCTCATCAGTTTATTTAAGTGTAATGTGTCCCACCACAACACCAACTGACAATGTACTTTAATCATTGCATTGATAAAATTCAATACTATTAATGTTTCTTGAATGTTGGAGGCACCAGTTTGCCTCGTATTTATGATCTTTTGTTATGTTGTTTGTATATCGCTGTAAAAGAGAATATTATTTGTCAGAATTTTAGGTTCTTTTTTATTATTTATGGAGAGCTTACTGTATCAGAAACCAAATGCATCGTCAATAAACATCAAGCTGTAGTGACTGCAGTGACAGCTTGTGTATCAGAGCCAACCCATGTTATGAACATGCTGCAGACAAGCATAGTTTAAAATCTCTTTGAGAAAAGTTTGAAAGAAGTTATCAACAATTATTTATCCAGCTTGGATCCCCATGGCACTGTAAAAGAATGATTCTTTTGGAGGTCAGTGCCTCCAAAAGAATCATTCTTTCAAAGCTTTTACAAAAATATAGATCCAGGAAAAAAAAGCAAAGTATGAATTAGAAAACGTCCACATTTTGTATTGACAACCAAACCACTGAACACTAGACTCCTAGGTGTCAAGTTGAGTACATCTATTATCTACTCTTTATGATCCATTATATGAGTAAGATTACATCCACATGAGACAAACGGGCTCACAGTCCCTCTTGCTTATATCATCGCAACAGTAAGAAGTGTCTTCAATATTTCATTTGCATCTGCTTGTTTTCATGTAGTGCTTTTCTAATGGATTATTTTCTTGTGTGTTAAATCAAGATTTGATGTTATTCTGTGATTCTGTACTATTGATTGTTTTTGAACTATATTTGTCATACATTTGAATGATTTAGTAGGGCACATGTTTGTGGGAAAGACTGTTCGTTTACTCACTGGATGCTGAAGGGCGAAGCTGAAGCCTGACTCTGTGTAGTTTTAAACGACTGCATACATTACATTATTTATCTTGTCCGTATCCCGGAGTCCGTAGTTAATTTGGTTATGCTTCCTTTGCCCGAGATATGTTCTTATCTTTTTACAATGTTCTTTACTCTATGTACCGAGGCAGCACGCCACCTGTAAATACCACCATTAGAAAATAAAGGCTACTATTTTTCAAACTGAAACGTGTGCAGCGTGTTGTGGTGAGTTGTATGTGTTGGTATCCCACCACTGGGAGGCAGCAGAATGCAAGTAGATCAAAACTAGTGCTAATAAGAGGGGGATAAATGATCCTGTAGAAGGAAGAGCAAAAAGAAAGTAAGAGCTTGTTAATATAAAAATAAAACCTCAACATTGTTAATGGCGAAAGTAATTTATCAATGAGTCTCTTCCCATGTAAAAGAGGAAATTAAACTCTAAAAATTAGTACTTAAGTGCATTCACAGCCACTAGTATTGAAAGTTCAATTGGCACGGAAAAAAAGTTTAACTGAAGAACAAAACACAGGCATTAAGAATTATTTTGTTAAAGTTTGATATTTGTGTGCATTCTGGTGTTTTTCAATGATTATCTTCTGATACTTTCTTTATGTCACTCCCTTATAATAAAGTTTTTTTTTTAATGATATGATATGACATTTTGACCACGCCACCTCAGGTGGACGAGTGAAACATTCTGGTACATGACTGTCTTCAAAAGGTGAAACAACAAAAACTGAGTAAACAAATAAATATCTGTTAAAAATGGGTACATTTGGACTCAACAAAGATCCCTACAATTGAGCAAGACATGGTGCCCTTGGACATTGATATGTGTATGTGACCAATAATCATGCTTCCTGACATTTATATTTACCTGATTTCAAAGCCAGGGAAGTACCACAAGCAGAGCCTGAAGGCACACATGATGATCAACATGCGTGCGGAATAAATCACCTTTTCCTTGCCCCCTCCCCTTAAAGCCTTTCCTCAACGCCAAAGACTGTGACAGAGAGATCATGGGAAAGATTAAACCGAAAACAGCATCCATCAATATATATATATACAAAAAAAAAGTCACAAGGAAAGTATCATAGTAGGCTATTTAAAAACACCAGAATGAACAAAAAAAACTGTTTTTTTAATTCAGGTTTCCAATGTCAAATTTCATTTTCGATGCCAAAATTCAATGTCACTATTCTCCCTTCTAAAGCACTGAATCAGACTCTGTGCAGTAAATGATTTGTTTTTTAAATAAGTTGTGGGTCTGATATGCATGACTGATGTAGGCCTAGGCTTTATATCGACATTTTTCGGGGTGGCATTCCGCCTTTTATTTATATATGTTTGATTGAACCATAGAGGCAGTAGTCAATGGAAAATACATTTGCATAGGACTACTGCAAAGTTTGTGGTGGAAGAGGAGCCACGACTACCCGGAACACTCTACCCTGGGCCCTGACAACAGGTAAATCCTGCTACGGCAAGCCATGCAGCTCTTTGGGATGTGAATGTCTCACGCATTGTTTTTCTGAGATATAAAGAAATGGATATGAGTCAACTGCTTGTATTCGTAGAACTAAAAGGCACTAGCTGTTAACTGTCTCAGCACACCCCGCCCCCCACAGCTCCACTCTGCTGGGTCGTTCACTTTCGCGCACTTTAGAATTTCGACATTTCCAACAGCCCCTGAACGCAGCTTATCTTCTGCCTGGTTACCAGCATGGAAAGAAAAGGTAACGTTCAAACTGCTCCGCAGTATTTTTCATCTGCTGCTTTAAACACTCACGCTTTCCTTCAGTTCCTTTCTCTGGAAAATTAATTCTTACATGTATTCTAACGACTGTAACGTAACGTCCACGTAACAGTCGAAAA
Source organism: Tautogolabrus adspersus (assembly GCA_020745685.1). Classification (NCBI taxonomy): domain Eukaryota; kingdom Metazoa; phylum Chordata; class Actinopteri; order Labriformes; family Labridae; genus Tautogolabrus; species Tautogolabrus adspersus. The sequence goes on from CM036538.1 coordinate 15,342,738, forward strand.
GTAAACCAAGTAAACCATGCGCTCTGCTGTGTGTGTATGTGTGTATGCTAGCTCTAGCCATCAAACTAGCATCTGGTCTTGGACAAGTATGCGCCAAAACATTTATCCTGATTTGAGTGAGCGATAACACACAGTGTCCCAACACGTGTTGACAATTATACTAGTGTTCGGCTTAACAATAGACCAGACATATGCGTCATTTGCAGTGAGAGGCACCACGTTACTGTTAGCAGCTAACTTAAAGAGCGTCTAATATGGAGTTACACACCGCCAAGGCCGGTCTACTCTCCTATGATTTTTAGAGGCAGTTACTCCGGCATTGTAACCTGCTTTCCACGCACAGTTGCTATGGATATCCGTAAAGTTTAAATCTGCTGCTCGGGATGCACCACGTAGTCTGTCTGAAAAAAATCAATAGACAGGCTTTACAGTTACAAAAACGCAAAACAACTGCGAGGCTTGCAGCTCTTGTTTTTCCACCTACAGTCATTATTTTCTTTTTGAATTTTAGTACTCGCAATGCAAGCAAGGAAGAAGAGGACTAGGCCCAGAAAACCTGGTAAAAAGTAAGTAGTCAATTATCTCCTGCTTGTTATCATATCCACCTGTTCCTCTGGTCTGGGTTTGAAATTGAAACAGGAGGTTCTCTCATGAGAGCCGCGCAGCTTCACATACCAGCTGCGTACGTTATAACTGTTTTGTACATTTGTGAAAGTGAAATAATAGTGTACGCAGTTGTCCCACATTTTAAATAGTGTAACAAAAGTGTGTTTTTGACACATCTTTTGGTGGAGGCAGCATCACAATGATTTTGAAAACGTGTGACTTAAAACCCCTTTACATTACTATTGAAGACAAAACTACACTAATAATTTTGACATTTAAGTACTGGTAGTTTATTTTGGATTACAAGGTAGGTTTTTTATCCTTCTGTCAAATAGTTTAATTGTTCTTTGTGCTGTAAAAGGAATCATTTTGAAAAAACTCTGAATAGACAAACTTCAACTATCCTCTGAAGTTGTGTAATCATCATATTTAAATAATGCTATATTCTGACTTTAACCTCATGTGGAGACACGTCTTTAATCCATCAAATGGTGCTAAATGCCTTTTTTCACTGTGTTGAAAATGCAGACAGTTGGGCTGTTTTTAAGAACAGAAGGAAATGTTATAAATGTCTCTTTACTAAAGGTGTGACGATACACTCAGCTCATGAGACTAGGGATGCAACTATTATGGATTTTGAACTCCTGATTATAGTCTGAGGAATAATCCCGGTTCCACGATTATTTTGCATTCTTTTCACAACATTATTAATGTATAAAATCACATGAACAGTCTTTAATAAATTAAATGTGTATACATGTGCTGCTCTTTAAAAACAGAAATAATGAAGTTATCAAATCATCCAGTACAAAATAAGAATAAAGGTAAAAAAGGTTTGACTTCAACTGTTGCTGCCTTTTGGACAATATATATATATATATTTTAACAGTGATAAATATTCTTAATGAAAATAAAAACACAATTGATATTCAATTGAAAACCAAAGAGACACAAGGTGACAGAAGAAGTCACAAGACTAAGACGTAGCCTATATTGATATAAGCTACATCTTAGCTATGTATTTCCCTTTTAAACTAAACGATGCAGCCAAAGGCTTAATTTTCCCCCCACCCGGTGTATTAACCTACACTGCTGAGCGTTTACTCCACACAGACGGGAGGAAGAAACGTTGAACCATTCCTGATAGACGACATCCAGCGTTACTGCTGTTCAAGTCACAATGAAGCCAAACTGTCACCGCTATGCCGTTGATTGTAGGTGACACCTCTGGATTTAATTCTGGACCAACTCGATGTTTCATTGAGCAACTTGCCTCTATCATTACTCGGGAATGTAGTGCTGGGTGGAGATCAAGTTTGACGTGTCGAGACGACGGGGGGTTCCATTGTGTTGAATAACTGTCTCGTTATTCTTGGTGTACCTGAAATGCCCCCACACTGCCGACTTCACCTGTTTCTTCAGTGTATACAACGCATTGCTGCACTGTCCCTCTCCCATAGCAAGCTAATGTGGCGTTACTGGCGTAGCTTGACAGGGTTTTTAGCTGGTGCACAACAGCTGAAGTCACTCGGTGCAACCTGCATGGAATTAAAACAATGTTCCGGCCCCCTCTTTTACAAGGGAGAACAGAAACATGCGGTGTAGCTTAGCCTTGAGTATTAATTAATTGTGACGGTTAACCACTTCAATACTCAAAATCACAATATTATTGAATCCTGACTCAAGTATCCTGATAGTACCGTATCATGGGGCCTCTGGTGATTCCCACCCCTACCACATCCCTACATGAGATGATACATGATAATGGGTTCACAAGAACGATACACTTTAGCACTATAAAAAAAAAAAAAAACTTCGATGACAAGATATATGCCTTGTAAAAATATTTTTTATTTCACCAAATGCTAAACAATGCACGTCCATTTTGAAATGTTTTATCTAGTAATCAATGTATAAACGTGACTGCTTACATATTGTTTGTGCCTTGTCTGTCGCTCTGTCACCGTTTATTGTTTCCATAGGGAACACAAAATGCTGCCTCTAGATGATCTCATGGTTCGGTTCGGATCACAGATTTTTGCCCTGGATCGGACCCGTTAAGCTGGCCATGACTCAAACTGTGTACCTATAATCAAAATGCATCTCCATGCATTTGAATATAATCTGTCTAATTTGCCTGAATGGGCGTGTGCCGTGTGTCATCAATTGGCCTGTGTAAAATAAGTTATACATCCATTCCATTTCAAGCAGAACTTAAGCTCCGTTGTGTGTCTATTCCTATTACACTTGCCCCCTCGCCATGCGACATATATTTCGTCTCCTCTCTCGCGTCTCTGACTCTGGATGTCTGTATTTTATTTGACCTTTTTCTTACTTTTTTTCTTCTTCTCTTCCTTATTAAGCTGCGAGCTCATCAGTACACAATCGTCCTGAAATCTGTGAAAGTGAAAGTCTGCAGGACCTTTAGACGTGCAGTTAAAGAGAGGGGGCAAATGTGCAGTAAGAATAGTTTTTACCCCAACCAAGAAGACATGATCTGATCAAGTGTGTACATGGATATTGATCTGAACAACGATCGGCAAAAAACAGCCCTCCCGTTCAAATTGAACTTTCTTTCCAAATCAGATCAGTCTCTTCTGATTGATGTCTGATTGAAGCAGTTTTATTCTGATCATTTGTGTCCATGTAAACATGGCTACAGTCAGTGGTGTTTAGGTCATCAGCCTTCACCATTCTTTCTGAGTTGCCTGTTGGACTTGAGCTGTAGGAGGGCATACTGTAATTAATCAGTAATAAATTGTGCATCGTTGTAAAATTCCATTGATTACTGCTTCTACCGTAAGGCGCATTCACACATACTCCGTGCGCGCCACAGTCCGTCAGCGCCGCGCACTACACCGTAGTTAGCCGCCACTCTAGTCAATCATTGTGTTCACACAGCCGGCGCTGCGGTCCGTCTCCAGAGCGTGCCACCAGCGCCACTTCGCTCTGCTCCGTTTCAAATACGCTGCAGGTCTATTTTCGACGGAGTACGCTGCAGACACGCGTCAAGCTAGACAGAATATCACAACCCGGACAGGAAGTCAGACAAGAAAACGCACAGAGCATCCGGTCAATTTCAAAATAAAACACAGTATACGGACTCGCGATCGTATTTTTCATCACTTTATCAACGTAACGTCAAAACAGGCACGAAATCAGTGACAAATCAGAACAACAAATCATCCTCAGAAAGACAAAGAGACATGTTGTCTGCACATTTTTCTCTTTATTTCCGCGTGATCTTGTAGTTCTCCCGTGATGTGTGTACAGCTGATCATGAGTGCAATTCGCTGCGCTGACGTTCCAGAAACGGATCCAGTGTGAATGGGCGCGCGCCGTCCGACGGAAGAAAACCGTGGCGCAGACGGACCGCGGCGCGCACGGAGTATGTGTGAATGCGCCTTTAGACTCTGTTCAGAAAATATTCTGATTGGCCAGCAGCTTGTTAGACTAAAATTAAGAGTTAGCAAATATGGCCTCTAATATTTTCAATATAAACAGTCTTGTTTGGTTGTTTTCTGAGATGAATTTACCTCATTTATTATTTCATTAAATTTCCATGCATTAACAAAAAAGACACAAAAGAATAAGCATAAAACCCACTGTGGTCTGAAAAGACCCCCCTCTTTCTTCTGTATTGAAATGATGACTTGCAGAAAAAAGTGATAGTTTCTTTTTGTTCTCGATTAGAGTCTTGATTAGTGCTGGGCAATTAGTTTCAATTTTAATAATGACTTTGTTTTCCCACGATCCTGAAAACAAGATAATCGAGATTACATGATTACTGTGCTGCATGCCGCGTTGTGCTTGTTTTGTCATGTGTGGTAAATAGGGGTGCAACGGATAAAAAAACTCACGGTTCGGATCGTTTCACAGATCAGAGTCACGGATTGGATCATTTTTCGGATCAGCAAAAAAAAAAAAAAAAAGACAAGACAAATAAACATAACTTTGTCTTTCGTTTATTATGTCAAACACTTGTTAAATTAAAATATATAAAATCAACTTAAAGTGCATAAGGCATAATATCTTCTTTTTAACATAATTAATGAAAAACAACTTAAAGTGCAATATAAGAAGGCATATCTCCTTCCTTTAAACATGGACCAATGACCATTAATGAAAAACAACTTAAAGTGCAATAAGGCATTATTTATTTTTCCTAAATTCTGTTTCTTCCATTTTTATTTGTCTGAATTCTGTGTTGAACAATGTGTTCCACTGAATCAGATCACTGATTTGGATCATTTTAGATCAGGTCAGGAAATTGACAAATTCTAAAATATAAATTTGCTCGCCTTTATTTTTTTTAAAGTTAGTAGTACCCATGCCACCCTTACTCCCATGTTTTAACAGTCTGTGTGCAGACGTTCCTAGACTACAGCAGGCTGTGAGATAACATTAGTTTACTGTTTTTAAGGTGCTGATTGTTGATATGCAGACACGGTGAGAGTGAACGGAGAAAAGTCGAAATGACCGTTTGACCGTATTGCGTACATTCCTGAACATAAAGACTTGGTCCATACCATGCATAGACCGTAAATATTAAGGTCCATACAGATCACGGACCGTGTTGCGCTTAAAGTAAATAGGTGCACGTGATGGCCGGCGCTCTGGTGTGTGTGCGTGCGTGTGTGTCTGTCAGCTCGCGCCTAACATGCAGACAGCAGAGAAGCAGCAGTGAGAAGCTAAAGGTACACAAAACACGCGTAAAAATCATCATATTTATAAAAACACTCCCATACAGGGGATTTAAATGACGCGGGGCGTTCAAGCTCCTCCGTTCCTCCGCTCGCCATGACCACGCTGCACTTGTGTGGATTGAACATGCGCACAACTTTTTTTTTTCATAAATCAATCCGTGCCGAACCGAAGATATTGATCCGAACGGATCACGGATCAATGATGATCCGTTGCACCACTAGTGGTAAATGGTTGTTGTTATATTTGGGCCACAAGAGTACATTAACAGTACCTCAAAAACATATGCTGCGTTCCATTTATCTCGGATCTCAGAGCTGGGAATGACGTCACACCCGAGTTGACCGTGTTCCAGTTGCAAGTCGGAAAAGCAACATGGACACCTCCAGGAGTACCTTTGTTTTGTTAGCTAATACCAGACGATAACAACACACTACGTGATAGTTCAGTGTTTCCCCTACCATTATATTAGGGGGGCTACTGAATTTTCTCCGAGTTTCCGAGTCGGAATTCTGACTTCAGGGGGCGTTCCAGTTGACACTTCTGACTGGGAACTCGAAATTTCCGACTTCTGAGATCAAATGGAACGCAGCAATAGCTTCTTTATTTGAATGTATTTTTTATTAGATAATATTTTTTAAATATATATATAAAAAAATGCTTGTTTCTTTTAATTAATTGCTTGTTTTTCAAGATTCAACAAACTTTATTGTCTATCACATCGTAACAGGAAATCACCTTTGCTTAGAGGCTCAAACTACATAAAAAACATTCACACCCATTAGACTCACATAAAATCATACCAAAAGTTCCATTGATAAACTGTGAGTCATCTAACAGAGCACCGCCCCTGACCAATGTTAAAGTGTGGAGACACTTTAGGTTCAACTAGACAACATCTGCATGTGACGCAGATGTTGTTTATTGATGAGTAATCGTTTTTAGTGATCGTGATCTTAACCTCAATCAAAAATAAACATGCTTGGGTTTTTTTTCCGCCGTATTCTCAATATCCTGACTCAAGAGAGATGCATTCATCTAACTACATCCACCTGCTTCTATCCCTCTCATGGCTGTTGAACTTCTCTCCTCATCTCTAACACCACGCCAGTCTTCTCTATTTTTCTAAAAAGCTTTTTTTTCGCTGTAGTTGCTGCTAATCTTGAAAGTTGTCTCTGCACAAATAGAGTAACCACAGAATTCATCTTATCATAACTCTTGGTGGAAGGGCATCCAAAATGATATGATGATGAAAATGGCATTGATAACATGTCAAGTGTTATATTTGTATAGTCTTGAGTCCAATAAGTGTTTCTTTACTTATATCCTCCTCAAGCTTTTTAAATAATGAGGACCTTCACCACTTATGACAAGTCTTCTGTATGCCCATGAATTATTAGACAGATATATGGAAATCTTATCAGATTGGAGAACATTATATGATCTTTATGTGCAAGGCAAAGGGGAGCAAAGGGTTTTAAGTGAGTCTATAAAGTCTGTTGCTCTGCGTAAACATATCAAACCATCTGACAAAACAACAATGATAACTTTTAGTAGTTAAAAGGACAGCATGCACAAAATCTCAGCTTCAGATAGAGATTATAAACCAACAGTACTAACACAGTATTTTCCAAAGAAAAAGATAACCATCCTCCAACTTTAAAAACACTCCTGTCATTACTGCAACACTTCAACATGTTACATCTGAAGGTAACCCTGTACTTCAGTTTTCAGTGCAAAATACAACATTTCTTTCAACGACTACTAAGCAAGTGGTGAGCAACCAAGCATAAACAGCCCCCCCCCCCTCTTTCCCTCTAGTTCTTTTTCTCTCCCTTGCCCTTGCACTCATCACGCTCCTTCCCTCCCACTTGCTCGTGTCAGTCGCTCTGTTGTGGCTGCTGTGCTGAGAGCACGCAGCAGCCACTGTTTAGTCCAAGAGCCAGAGGCGACAAGAGCAGACCTGTTCCGAGTGCAAACTTCAGTTCAGTTTACAGGCTGCTGTTACAGAGCCGTAGCCGTGTGTCCTCTGGGCCATGTGGCTCCTGGACTGGATCTTCTCCATCAATACAGCTGTGGTGAAGCTAGCCAGCGGTCTGACATGCAAGTGAGTAGTGTGCTAAGTCCTGTGTGTTAAAGTCTGGAGGAGAGCGATGTGAAAGTCAGATTTGAGCTCACAAGTGTCCTACTTGTTGAATCTGTGAAAGTTGGAGGTGTTCAGCATAGCGGTGTGCAAGTGTGTCTGCATTTAAACAGAGTAAGGCTGTCTTATTGATGAATTGATGCCTTTTTCATTAAGGAGCAGATGCTGACCATTCTTGCTCTGTGAGGTGCCTGACAACCTGCTTTTAAAGTGTGTGTTTTGCTTTTGTGTTTGCAAGTGAGCGAGAACAGAACTGATGATTTCCCCAAGGAATTTGTGCTGCCAGCCTTTGAAAGAGATCTACATTTTATTTTATGTTTGCATTATTATGTCATATTGTATTGCATATTTTTTTAGACAAAAAAAAACACTTCTTTATTCTTACTTTCTGTTTCTCTGATGTCATTTTGTAACGTGCAGTTTTGTACACACAAAAGACTGAACAGGACTAGGCAGTATTGCAGAGTATTCTCCACTTCTTTGCTCTCTGTTGTATTTTGCTTTCATCGCTCCCTCCTCTGTCCCAGCCATAGCTGCAGCTCATTACATAACACATCAAACCTTTTATCCTCTGCAACCACTACAGCTCCTTGTCTTTCTGCTTCTCTCTCTTGCTCTCTGTCCTCATAGGTTATCTCCAGGTTAGCCGACCAGCCTTCTTTCCCCATGATCCCATCTGCGACACAAATATATTGAAACATTTGTGTGTTGACCGTAAAAGTGAGACGGCTAGCTTCAGGGGATGAGGATGCTGTGTTTTTTTGTGAAGGGTAGATTTGTTTTTATGACCTGAGAGAACCGGTAGTGGTTTAACTTGTGCTCTGGATCACAAAGCTGTAGTGTCCTCTCACTCATTCTGCATGGAGGCCAATTTTACACATGATATTGAGCTTCTAACATAAAACCTTGTCTCTGGGGTTGAACTCTTTAGCATTTCATATTGAAAAGAACATGATTTGAATGTTAGTTATTTGGTATATCATGTGCATCCTTTAGCAGGTGTTGGAAGACTTAGTTTGACGGTGCTGCTGCACACTTGTTTACACTTTGTGTGCATTGCACCCACAGCACAGTTACCTTGTGCTGCTGTTTCATTCTGCTGCCCCAACACTTGGCATTGATTTTATATGGAGGGAGGGGTGGAGGATGTTGACATTTTGGCCACATTCCATCCCAAAGAGCGTTTTTTTTTCCCCTCAGTGCCCTTGTTTATTTTTCTATAGAGATCTGATCGAGCTGGATGGGTGGAAACAAAACAGCCAGCAGAAACCAGGAGACACTGACACACTCTGTCAGCTCAGATGTGTGCACAGGAGGGATGGGGATGTCAACTGGTTCTGTAGAAGTGTTACAATCACTTTCCCATAGGGACGTGGGATTGGAAATGTAGTAGTGAGGTCCTGTTGGAATGAGACTGCACTTAAAAGCTTTAAACGAGTGGTCAACCAATTATTGGCCTGGCAGATAATCGGGGGCCGATATTCGGCATTTGGACGATTCTCTTTATCTGTGTTTCATTTTACAGATCGCAGATCAAATGAATTTATTACAATGTTCAGCTGCAGGTGACCCTCCGGGTCTGTTTTCTCCCACCACTCTGTCTCACCTATTTGTCCTGCCTACAACACGATCTGATTGCTAGCTGTCCCACGAGTAATAGCCAATCAACACTAAAGCCTTGGATGCCACTGACATGCACAGAGAGTCTCCGGTTGAGCATTTAAATCTTGTATGGGAGTTTGTAATGTTCCATATTCTAAATTAAGTCAGAAAACTTTTCATTTTGGTTCAAATATCAGTAATCAGTTTAATGAACTACTAATAATCAGCCCTTAAAAACCAACATCAACCGACCCCTACTTTGAACCCCTACCAAATAAATGTTTTCTCATAACATAGATTTGATTTGTTATTGCTGGAAAAGCCCAGGTCTAACTAAGCACATTAATAACATTTATTTATGACACACAAGTCATTTTGCTGAGACAACAGCACACAGAAGCAGAGTTCTCAGACTTGATGCACTGGCACTAAATTCAGTTGTTGTGCTATTCATAATAACTGTGCCTGTCGTGCTTGCTAAGCAATATTCATAGTTCTGCAAAAAAGTATTTTGTCTTGAATTCGATCTTACTGTGCATTTTGTTTGCAAGCAAGGAAGGCAGTAATGGATTTTAATAACCATGTCATAAATGGAGATCATACAATTCTATGTAAGATTTGAAAGGTACAGAATATTTCCAGGAAGTATTTGTTTTTAGTTTAAGTGCTGCTTCTATATGTGCATGAGGATTGGTCAATGTGCAACCAGAGACAGCGGACAGATTAAAAAACTAATATCCAACAGTTTAGCGTTGTCTAAAATTACAAAGCTGCTACTTGACTTCTTATTGTCTCCTCCTCTCAATCTCAGGGTTTATTATTACACATGTGTAGAATAAATGAATAACATGGCTCATCAAGTCATTTTTCATGCAAAGCAAACTGCAGAGGTCAGATCATAATACACACAAAGTCCTGATAAGCACTGCTGTTTCAGTTAAAAAAGAAGGGTGAGTAAAACGTAATTTGAATGACAGGTTAACAAGATGAGGGTGATGTTGATGGACAGAGGAATGGTGTTGTTTTGGTTAGACGAGGGGGGGGGATGTCGTCCCTCACCTGCAATGCAGTGCTGGTCTGCATCACCCAATCATCTCCCAGCTGTCAGTAAAGGGGGTGGGGCCAGAGGCTGACGACAGCCAAGGAGAGTTCTCGGTCAGAGAGAGAGAGAGAGAGCCAGTGAGTGAGAGAAAAAGGCAGAGAGAGAGTGTGCAGCGGCGCCTTGTGCTCCAGGACTCAGTCTGCAGCAGACTTTCTTCATTTGTCCTCTTCATCTCTTCTTCCTTTCATCTCTGCACTTGTCTTCTAGGCTCACTGCTCCTTTCCAGCGCCCTTCTCTTTTTCCTCTGTATTGCTTCTGTCTGCCGACGCTTTCCTCCATAATCTCTGCTTTTCAGTTATCAGCACTGATCACTCTCTCCTGCTCCTCGCTACTTATCACTTTACATCCCCTTCCCCTTTCAGTTCTCTGGTTGCTCTTTTTTCCTCTCTGATGAACTGAGACATTTTTCAACACCAGCTCTCTCTCTTGTCCTCTCCTCCCTTCATCACATCCCATGGGCATCCGGGCTTCTTGCAGGTAAGAGCTGGATGTGTTTGCGTGTGAGTGTGGGCAGTTAGAGGGCATCTTTGGATAGGTGCAGGTGTTTCAAGCATTGCCGGAGGCCTTGAATCACCCTGCTTTTTGTACGTGCTGTCTGGCTATCGTAGGGCATTGAGCTACCTCTATACTGCAGTAGGGAAAAACTTGCATGCACAACCTAGAAAAGCATGATCATCTGATGTATTTTGGTATTTTATGTATTCATTCTATCGTTTGGTTCAAAATGATTCCTTTTCATGTCATGCACATTTGCAAAATACGTCTGTTTTTTCTCATGTTGACATCGGCCCTTTAACCTCCATCATTTTGTCCCCCCAACTCGGATTCAGCCCCCTACTTACTGAAAATAGGCTTCATTCTGCTGCTATGTTTAGATACCGTCCCCTTTAGGGGAGTGAGAGTCCATGTGGCTGTGCTTCTTGCTTGATGCTTAATATTTGTAATGAACTTGTTCCTCACATTAGCCAGGCTAAAATAAATATACAGCGTAAACAGAGTGTGGTGAAGACGATGAACAGATTTATACTAAGAACATGTGTATTTCATCTTGTCATTATCTCATCTCTTTCTCGGGTTGAAGAGTCCTTGACACGATTTTTCACAACTTTTTTCTTATGGGTCTTAGAAGACTAAACCTGATGTGTGTTGTTGGTGTTATTTATATTTCAGACACAAAGCAGGAGAGTGAAGAGCGAATTGTCCGTCACTTTGGATAAAAACAAAAGATTAAACTGGTGTTTACAAGGTGCACATACATAAACAAATGTGGAGTCACTTTTCCTTTGCTACACAGTGTGTGGGCTGACAAAGCTCCTGCGAGTAAAAGCTGGTTTATACTTCTGCATCAAATCTACATCATATTGACCTACGCCATAGTGAGCACTACATACTTGTGTGTTGGTGTTTCTACGCAGCTCTGCAATACTCTGCCTACAAAAGTTAGTGGGCAGTCCGATTTCTATGCTTGTTATATCGCCACTTTTCAGTTCTGCTCATTCTCTGCTTGTTTGTGTACAGTAAACCATGGCAACCAAAAGTAAGTATTATGTTCAAATTGGAGCTGATAAATATTGAGCAGCAGTTGATTCTACTGGCTTGAAGTGTTCTTCCCTCTGCAGACTTTTGAAAGCGACTTTGATGCTGGAAATGTTGTAAATGCTGCTACATGCTACACAGCCTTGTGGGCTTTCGGTTGCGTCGTTTCGACGCATAGTTACATCTTTGAGGAGGTGCATTCCAGGCTACATACATAGGCTTCTCCAAAGGTACAGGGTTACGTGAACCTACAGCGTTTAATACGGCGTAGATTCAACACAGAAGTAAGTGAGAAGTGACTCCAAGACAGTGTATCGTATGAAGTGTATCGTATAAATCAGGCTTAAGTGTCATAAGCAACAATCACAGTCAAGGCCAAAGACAGACTGGAGGCAACACTTTCTGTATCTGTAATGAAACGTCAAACTGTAAAACCTGAAACCTTTGAAGAAGATTTTGTGTCTTCTATCATAATTACTCCGTGTCAAACACACACATTGAAAACATTGTGAAAAATCAAAATCTTTGAGCATGCTCCAGCGACACCTTCTCCTTTTGAACATTTCAAAGAGAAATCACACAGCAGATGGGTGAAAATGTAGATCTATGAACACAGAACGACCAGTGATGAAACAACTCTTTGTCACTTGTTTAGACAGATACATTTGCAGGCCAATATTAATGTGTGATTTTTGGATTTGAAAAAAAAAGAAGCAGTTGCTGTGCTTGAAGCTGCTTTTCTATATGCACGCTCTCTCTTGTTTTGATATTAGACTCTGCATCAATAACATAGAGTTGGTCATGACTATGACTTTCCTATTATTATCTGCCTTATTCCCCCTCAGGAGTGCAAACAAAGAGTCGAGTTGTGCAGGCGGCTGAGCATGACACAGCTCTGTAAGCATGATTTGCTAAGATGCCTCCAAAGTGGGCCTTCTGCTCAGAGTTAAGCCAATGAACTGATTATTCAGTCATGGTAATCCTAATGATTTTAAAATTGTTTAAACAAATCACAGCAGAGAATCCACAATCCAAGAAAGCAGACGAATGCCTTAATTTTGAAATGATCATTTAAAAAGGATTGACTGTAGATGATTTAAACCGTTAAAGGGCCACTGTATGTTTCAGAGTCAGCTGCTGATGTCATTTCATAACTTTGGGAGATCATACAGTATGCGACTTGCTTTAATTAGCTCCAAATCCTCCTCAGCACCATCCAGGATTAACGGTTTGACTCAGTCATTTAAGCTGCAGCACAAATGTACAAATGTGTTCGCTCTCTGAATGACTCTCAAAATAGTCCTAGGTTTGGTTTGCAGGCCCTCTGTGTTTCTTTGAGAAGTACAGGAAAAGTGTTGGTTGTGAGGAAAACATCTGATCTGCATGCAGAGGGCAGGATGATGCTGGAAGTTGTTGGCTGTTAATACCTGCACAGTGCAAAGTGAACTCAGCCCAGTACAGTATGTAAAATCTGCAGCAAGGGGGCTCTCAATCAAAACAATAACAAAAGAGATGACGTCGCTCCTCGCAGGGTCTCATGGGATACCCCCCCACCCCCCACCCCCCCCCTGAAAACGAACATGCAGCGGTCTTTGATGTAACATCCGGTGTTTCCTTGACAACGATCAACATTTCGTGTCTGTCATGGCGGCTCATCATGGCAGCTGCCAACAAGACACGGTCCGTTACAACTATAAAATTACGGATTTCTCTGGCTTTGAGAACTTTTGGAAATATTTGAGGTGATGTAAGTACACAACTAAAAATATATATAACATGGGTTTAGTCAATTTTTAATTTAAGTTAGATATTTTAATGTAAACATTAGCATGCAATCTTACATACTGTACCTTTAAGACTCATAAGGTTCTCTAAATAAGAAAAACAAAGAATGTGAGATTTTATTTTGTCTTGGGCTCAGGATTGTTTGCTCAGTTTCGTTCTCTCGTTTATTTAGTCTTCAATCCTGATTTTTGTAGGTGTTCTTTGTTTTTTTCCCCACAACTGTTTTTGTTGAGACGACCTCACAGAAGCAGAACTCCAAAAAGATGTTACAATATTTTGAGAGGAAAAAACATATTCGTCCTCCTAGGGCTGTGCAATCAATCACAATTTTGTGATCATGATGTGTGAGCATTTGCAATAAACACGTTGCCAAAGTTTGATTTTAAAGCAACAATATGTCACATTTATGCTGACTGTATGTCTCCCTCTGTGTTTTTTCTGTTTGACTCTTTCTATCCGTCTCTTTCTCTCACTCCGTCTCTCTCAACCAGCAGGTCAAGTCTGATGGCTGTCCACTAATACGTCTGGTTGTTCTTGAGATTTCTGCCTGTTAAAAAGAGGCCATTGTTGCTGAGTGCTTGCTCATGGAAGACTTAGTTGGGTCTATGTACTGTAAAATCCGGTGTATAAGACGCACTTTTAATACCTATTTTGTCGTCTTAAAAGTTGGCTGCGTCTTATACACCGGTGCGAGCAATATTCCAGTTTAAAATGCTGACACACGCGCCGTCATTACCGCGGGTGCAGCAGCCACCATCACACACTGAGCGTGACCTGACGTGATTAAAAATGCATCCCCATTCATTGTGTATTGACAGCTGATTGCACGCTGTGCTGGGGAAGACAGCGACACAGACCAGTCTGGTACCGCTCCTTTTTCACATCTTTTCTTCCTCACGCGGTCATAATCGTGCATTTACAGAAAACGGGTATATTTTTCCGTAAATAAACCTTGTTGTGTGCTCTCTTGATTGAAAGAGTCCTATATTAAAGTTAAAGAGTGACCAGCGGAGTCGAGCAGCGCGACTCGCAAGCTACTGGTCTGTGCTGAACAACTTTCATTGCAGGCTGAGAGCTCAACTACCGTACTGTTGCTAGTAAGAGTGCAAACTCCCGAAAGTGAAAACAGACAAAGCTAAAAGAGCGACAGAGCTGCACAGAAACTTCACGTTGTAGACTTCACTGAATGTAATAGAAATCGTCACGCAGGAAGACACTTTAAACTTCATTTTGTCTCTGAGAGACCTTCAAAACAGGGTGCGACTTATATTCTGGATTTTATGGCAAATCATGTTTTTTAAAAGCTGTTACGGCAGTAAGCTTTGAAATTCACGTGCATGACTTATGGTTAGTATGAGCACGTTTCTGTCTCTGCAGCTGATTGGTTGAGGGTATAAGTGTTTTTAATGCATACATATGTAAGTGCAGTCCTTTCTTTCAGCACCATGGACAGCACCAAGAGACTGCACCGTAACAAACCAAAAGCAGTTCAGTGCATGAGATACGACTAATTAACGTTATAGACCAAAAACCAGGAAAAGGCGATATGTGAAATTCTTTTGAGGTCCTTCATGGCGTGCCGTAGTTACTGAGTATGCCATACTCCCAGTTAACAGTTTGTGCAGCTGGATGCTCTCCTGTGATTGGTTGTCGTTTTCATGCTGCACAGTCACCTCTGCAGGGGCCTCTTGTTTTACTTGTTTACTTTCTAACAAGAATCCTGTGTGAATCTTGTCTTTTGAAACAAACACGGTCTCTGTAACTCAGCCTCCAACAAGCTTTCCTCTTTGAGGAACTGTAGCACTGGTTTGAATAATTTAACCCAACACGTTTAGAATCGCGCAACACAGCATGCCCATTTAAGCATTGTTAAATCACCATCAGTTATTCAGCAATAAAATGAATGTTTGATGATATAAGGTCCTGGTGGAAGGAGCCTCGTTGTTTCATACATTTTGGTTTAATGCTAATGCTCCAGGCGCAGTAGGTGGGTCTGAAGACTAATAATCCCACGGCTCTCTTCTCTCCCTCTACCTCCCATTTTCACGTCTAAATCACATTTCTCTTCAGAAAAAAAGCCATCATGTGTTCTGAAATGGATGAGCTTAAATAGAAGTTATTCATTTCTAACAATACTAATTAATAATAATAATACTGCTCATAATAAAGCTAAACGACTGTAGAAGGAGATATGGTTCAGACCAGTGGAAATATTTACAGACATTTGTTCCCTGCTGATACTTATCCTGATAACTGAATTTCAAATTTGTAAGAAAAAAAAAAAAAGCCATTTTGTTCTTAAACTGTGTGGACTTGATTTGATCAGAAAAAAGAAATACAGCCTGTTTAGGTTAAACCTTTTGGAAAAAATACACGTAATCAAACTTTCTCTTTGATCTAGTTTTAACTGCAAAGAAAACATTTTTTTAAACCTATGAACTTATTTAAAAAAAAAAAAACTGGAGATGAACGCTGAAGGAATTAGAACCCACAATCAAGCAGTTATCTTTTTTTCTGGATATTCTGTTTTTACTGAGGAGTGTCAGCTGTTTCTTTCTCGAGCACATCAGTATCATTGATTGCAGAACCTCACATACGAAATTCCTGAAATTGGATCTTCTTTGTGGCTATTAAACAAAAGTTTTACAAAAGCCATTATACATGCATAGTGGTAGCAAAGATCTGACATGTCTTCATAACATCAGGTCTTTTTGGCTATGATGAAATACTTAGAGGTGCTTTTCCCCCCTCTCTCTTTTTACAGTTGTTGTTGCCCTTTTTAATTGAAACATATCACAAAAGCTTGAGTGACTTTGGATTCTCTTTTGGAAAAAACCCCCGACTTAGTTGAAAAAGTCCCGCTGTGCTTCAGCTCTCCTAACCAGGACACTTCCCTTCTCTGATCCACTTTAGTGCTGCAGTGTGTCTGTTGCCCTTCACAGGCCATTGGTGTCTCTGTGCTGGGCTTTCTGAGTTTGTTTTTAGCATACACCCGCAGTGCATGCTGTCAGTGATTCCACAAAAACATTGATTCTTCCTGGAAATAGCTTTTAGTTTTGACATGTTAATAGTCATTAAACAGTGACTGATAGTGATTTCTCTCCCGTCAGGGTGTCATTTCTCTGATCTCTCTTATCAATTTGGGAGCATGGTCATGCCCTGCAGCCCTGAAAGCATCAGGTTCTTCTACCACATGCTCCCTCTGCTCTTGTGACTGCTTTGTTACCAAAGAAAATGCTGTTAATGGGTTCCTGATCTTTGCCCAATGGTACTCTTGGTAATATAACAATGAATCCTAATCCACTAGCTCATGAGTGAAACATTGTTGTCTGCTTTTTCTCCTTTTTTTGTCTCCTATATGTTATTCATGGACGCCACAATCTCAAATGTTGATCATTTTTTCTCAGTGTCACACTTTTTTGTATCTTTTGTGTCTTTCACATGACTTCTCTTTCTCACTGCCACCATTTTCTCTCTCTCTCTCTCTCTCTCTCTGTCATCCTCACTCAGGTCAGAGCCTCATGGTCATGGAAGTGGTTCTCAGCCGGGCCAGGCAGACTCTCCGCTCCCAGAGCAGGATGAAGAGATTCTGGGCTCTGATGACGACGAGCAGGAGGACCCCAACGACTACTGCAGGGGTAGGGCTCACCCCACTTTGACTCTCTTCAGAAATCACACGTGCTTGTTTGTTTCAAACACGTTAAAGTATTGTCAAATACTTTCAAACACTTATTAATGAATTGGATGAAACCGTAATTTTAATTTTAATATAAACAAAAAGTGAATAAATGACTACTAAGCATCTTCATTTTTGTGCATGTGCATCTGTTTTTGTTCAGGTGGATATCACCATGTGAAGATTGGGGATCTGTTCAATGGAAGATATCACGTGATCCGTAAACTGGGCTGGGGGCATTTCTCCACCGTGTGGCTGGCCTGGGACATCCAGTAAGTCGACTCCTGAACTTCACTGTGTGACATTTAGACTGTGAAGTACAGATTTAAAGCCATGGCTGCTGCAACATCCCAGTGAAGTGTGCTTTTATTATATATATAAAAGAAGCATCTAAAATACTGTGAGGATCTGTAGCTGTAGCTTAAGGGCAAGGAGTGGTTAAGATATAATGGTCCTTAGTTAAGTACAGGAATGTCTTGCTTCTGCTGATGTATGCATTACTGATGTGTTTTTATAGATTATATGTTGAAAGATATTTGTAAAACCATGCAGAGCAGACTTGTAAGAAGTCATTCTTCCAGTGTTGGTTTTGTTCGATGGATAAATGCCCTGAAAGGTTTGACGACATTGTAAGCCATGTAGAACATAAAATAAGACTATTTTTAAAGACACGTGAATTAGTGTCTGATGAGCTCAATCACGGTGTTTCTGTTGTTCTGTTTCAGGGAAAAGCGCTTTGTGGCCATGAAAGTTGTGAAAAGTGCTGAGCACTACACAGAGACGGCTCTGGATGAGATCAAGCTGCTCAAATCGGTAAAGGCGCATCTCTTCATGACGTGTGTTTTCATATTGGCTTATTCTCCAGATAATCCAGCACTCGCTACTTTCATAACCTTGCTTATGTGTTTTTTTGGTTGTGTGCATGTTTGTGTTCTAGGTGAGAAATACAGATCCCAGTGACCCCAACCGAGAGAGAGTAGTGCAACTTCTAGACGACTTCAAAATTTCTGGCATGAACGGCACTCGTATCCTTCGTTGAGGAAGAAACTTCATGTTTACAAACTGAGCTGAAACTGTTTTTCTTTTCTTTTTGTTTTAATTGAACAGTCTTTTTGACAATATATATCACTGATTGCTCTTAAAAAAAGATGCATCCTGTCCATCGGTGCCAAGTGAATGTTAACATAGAAGGTTTTCTGGCGCTGTCTTTCTGTGAAGGAAGCAAACGGTTAACAACAGGGCCCACTGTGCTTGGCTTCTTTCCCTTTCCTATCCCCCGCTGTTTCTGTCTCGTTGTGATGGATTTGACGTACTGATTACACTCATTCCAGGCCCAATAGCTACTTTTGTGTCGAATGTGTAAAGGAAAGACTCTGCGGGTCAGACAGTCAATAAGCTCATCCTTGTTATTTTGCTTGAAGGCTGCATTGTTCCGCTTCACATTTATCAGCCTCAAATCTACCAGAGTTATTGCGTCTAAATGTAAACTGCAGTGGCATGATACAGTTTGCCAGTCCGTTAGCAGTCTAAAGTCTCCAGTAATTCTATTACACCCCCATATTCACACCCTGTGCTGCTATAAGTGGTTCACAGATGTTTATCCTACGTTCGCTTAGCTGTTGGCTTTGGCAGGTCTGAAAGTGTCGCAGTCCCTGATGCACTAACACTCTCTCTATTCTCTCTCTCTTCCACGCCATTCACTCTGCTGCTGCGTGTTCAGGCAACAAGCCCAGATATCCTCAGGTTAATCAAGTTACATTTATTGAAGGACTGTTCAGTCGGAGCAAATCAGTTTTATCACTGTGGGGCTTTTCCAGGGTCATTGAAGTTCTATTTCTAACATACAAGTTTAAGTTTCAAAGCAGCTGTCCCTCAGAAATGAAGGAAAACGTGTAGTTATGTGTAGGTTTTATGTGTGTATATTGGTATATGTTGGTCCTTGACCCTGTCTGTCCTCAGATGTGTGCATGGTATTTGAGGTGCTTGGGTATCACCTCCTAAAGTGGATCATCAAGTCGAACTATCAAGGCCTTCCTCAACCTTGTGTTAAAAGCATCATTCAACAGGTACTGCGCGCCTAAACGGAGACACATTCTCTTTACATTATGTTCTGATTATTTGGCATATACAGGAGTAAGACCACCTTTTGTAACTCTGACTCTTCTTCTCCGCAGGTCCTGCAGGGTTTAGACTACCTCCACACCAAGTGTAAGATCATCCACACAGACATCAAACCAGAGAACATTCTGCTGACTGTCAACGAGCCCTACATCAAGAAAATGGCTGCTGAAGCGACACAGTGGCAAAAGTCTGGCGCTGCGCCTCCCTCGGGCTCTGCAGGTCATAACCTTTGCTTTCATCAGCACTCCACTGAGCAGCTTTTGTAGTTTGATCGGCAAGTTGCTGATGACTAAAGGGTTGGAAGGTCCTTAGCCTCAGTGTTAGACTGAAATGTCACTTTTCAAATCAAATCACTGCAATCATTACCACAAGCTGATGTGACTAAATGTCTTTAATTTGACCTGTTTTAAAGATTGTATTGTGGAGAGGCAAAAACAGCCCATAAAATGGTCATTTACAAACTTTCCAGTTCTGTGATTGAGTCCTCTGTGTATTTGATGCAAGTCTTCTAAAACATGAGGGTTTGGCGTATAAAGCTTAGAAGGTTTCTAATAAAGGAGGAGCATTTAACTGTGTGTCGGTATGAGTCACCGCTGAATTGGTTATGGAAATAACCAGCTTGATCAGAGGAGTGTGCGGGTGCCGCAGCAGAAACACTCTATTAGTGCAGCTCATAGTGAATCAACTCAGCCACCTGAACAGAATACTAATTATAGAAAGGCAAAGCGTACGCATATCATCAACTAATGTAACACTCAGATTTTTCCTGTTTCCAACAGTGAGCACAGCCCCGGCACCCAAACCAGTAAGTTCTGTTTTAAGGACACTGTACAAAACACATTTAGAGCCATGTCAGTTTATATACATGTGATTCTTATTCTTTCTCCTCTTGTTGTATTTTTTTTAAGATGGCAAAAATGTCCAAGAACAAAAAGAAGAAGATGAAGAAGAAGCAAAAGAAGCAGGCAGAGCTGCTGGAGAAGAGGATACAAGACATGGAGGGAGGAGCAGTACCTGAAGGAGGAGAAGAGGAGGAGGATGAGGATGAGGAGGAGACGACAACAGAGGCCACAGAAGAGACCACCTCCTCAGCCACACTCTCCATGTCAGCTACCATGCAGGACATTTCTAGCCATACTGTCACAGGTAAATAAGCAGCCAGATGTTGACTGGAGCACAGTCGATAAGTGTTTTAGACAAAATCCAAAAAAATATAGTTTGTAAAACTTCTGAAATGAAGGCTAATCAATAACAGGTCATATTAAGACAGAATAACACTTCTGTTGGACAATATTATTGGCTGATATGGACTTAAAAGAGATATCAGTGTTATTGTTCATTTTTTTCAATTATGTAATATTTTAAGATAACAAAAACAAACGCTAAAAATAATAGTGGGTGATGTAGAAATGTTGTCATCATGCAGTTTGTCCAGCAGAGGGCAACAACTCCTTAAATAACAATACTCAGAGCCCAGACCCCAGAGTGTCATTGCTTCGACAGATTTCCTTCAATTTCATAACTGTAATGCTATATTTTGGTCAGTTGACGGACACAGCAGGTGATGTCAGTAAAACTGAGTCAAAATATAAATCACGTTTAAACTGTTCCTTCTGCCGTCTGTTTTACTCAAACTAAACTACAACCTTAAAGGCAAAATTGTAATTGTTACTCCACTGAATTTAAAAGGCATCTTGAGTTTGGCTACCAGTGTCAGATACTTATTGATATCTTAATGCAAAATACCCCTGTAGTCAAAAATGATACTTCGTCATATATCTTAATAGTATGCTGAAGGAATTCACAGGTGACCCAGTAACAGTTTGGTAATGAATCAAATGTATATGACTCAGTTTTTGAACTGAAATAATTAAGTGAATGGTACATTTATTTGTCTAGAGTTTAAATTAGTTATAAAAGTCATTATGCCTTACATCTTAAACTTAGTTCTTAAAGTTTACACAGTTTGACGTTTTTGTACTTTTACTGAAGTGTTTGTCAGTGCAGTGCAAAACCTTAACGAGGCCTTGTTTTAGATTTAAAGAGGACTAATCCTTCTCCACCTTTCAAACAGTCCCCTGTGCTGTGCTTTGGTGCTTGTTTCATGTTATATTTTGACCAGAGGAGGTTTGCGACCCTGTATAAACCAGCTCTCTCAGAACGCTCCGTTTTGCTGTGTGTGTCTCTTTAAATGCAATGAGCCCCCCCTCACCCCGCCCCTCTTTTTCGCAATGTGTGCCGACGAGTTCAGCTTTGAGCTTCCATGGCAACTCGTCAACGTGCCCCCTGGGAAAAACATGGCTGCCGGAGACAACACAGGAGGGGAGGGGATTTTTTTCACCAGAATCCCACTGTGACATCACAAGGAGAGCAAATTTGAAACGGACTTGTGCAGACCACAAACAAAGGACTTGATGGGTTTATTTCACATTTTGTGGGTCGGTAGACACTATTTACCCAAATATATGTTCAAAAACACTGTGAAAGTGGATTT
Organism: Tautogolabrus adspersus; assembly: GCA_020745685.1. Classification (NCBI taxonomy): domain Eukaryota; kingdom Metazoa; phylum Chordata; class Actinopteri; order Labriformes; family Labridae; genus Tautogolabrus; species Tautogolabrus adspersus. Next base: position 15,364,507 of record CM036538.1, read on the forward strand.
TTCATAATATGTCCCCTTTAAGTTATTACTAAACTTTGGTTTCTCAAGTAAAGGCTCTCAGTACTTCCTCCACAAGGTCCACTTTTCTCATAGTCTAATCTCAAGATGCTCCAAAAAGCTGACTTTGCATATAACAGAACTGCATTTTTCTACTGGGGGAGAATTTTTTTCAGACCCTCCTATCTGCATTTCTTTTATACCGTGTCACAGTTTTCACTTCCTTAGCGTTTCCTATATCACTGCCAGGTGACAGCTTGGTCATTTGTGTTGGTATACAATATATCTGACTGTGGGCCACGTATACATTAAAAGAAGCCACAAGTAAGGTTAGATCTGTTCTAAAATAAGTTGATTATGTGTAATTTGATTAAATTTTCTTTGAGCATTCTGAGCACCTCTGCAGTTCATATTGGTGTAAAAGCAATGCATTTTCCACCTTGGTAAAGTCCCATATCAGTCGGGGCTCAATTACCAGGATATACTTTATACAGACATGAATAAAGCAGAGTTGAATAACTCACAATCTGTTTTTCAGACTCCCCTCCTGATGAGCAGCCCCTGCAGATGCCCGAGCTGAAAGAACACAGCGAGGTTGTAGTCGAGGAGAACAAGATGGAGGTGAACTGCAACGGCTGTGCCTCCACACCGGAGAGCGAGACCAGTCCAGAGAATCAAGGGACCAAGAAGTCGACGGAGGAGCAGGAGGACCAACAGAATGCCAACCAACCTGACAGTAACACAGATTCCCAGGACACGTTAAGTAACAAAGAGGAACATCAGACTTGTAACGGTTCACCAGAGGACCAAGACGCCGACCCGCAGCAGCTCCCGGCCTCTCTCTGTCCTGAATCTGTCAGTGTAGAGCTGAAGGAGACAGATAAGGAGGAGAAGAAGGAGGAGGAGATGGACACTCAAGGGGAGACCAAAAGAGAGGAAGAAGAAGACAGCCAATGTGGTAAGTTAAATGCAAGCAGTATTCATTTTATGTAACCGTTGATTTCAGGCCTTTAATTACGCCACAGGAAGCTTATTTTGAGTGCTTGAAATCATTGAAGTATCACAAACTTTGGACTGATTAATGCCTGATGATTAGACAGCTGATTCACAGTTAATAGCATACACAACAACAATGATGTTTAAGCATGACCTCGGACAGGTAATTGATAATCTTCTGAGCGATCCTGAATGAGCAAAAGTTTGCTTTAATTTGTCCAGAAACACAACATGCATTAGAGTGAGGAAATAAAACGGAGCACTTGCACAGTGAGTGTGGGCTCTACTGTTTTTAGAAAAAGCTGGACCGGCTGTATCAGAACAGAAAAGGCTCATACATGAATAACAATTACTCCTAACTATTATGTTAAGGAGGACCTAGAATGCAACATAAAATAAAAAAATCATATGCATCCCTTTATGCCTCACTTCATCATTCACCCAACTCAAACTGGAAAGTTGTGAGTGTCTTAGATTTTCCTTAACTCTCCGGTGTCTGAGGTTTTCTGTCATTGTTGCCTCCGCTCTTCTATCTCACCCTCCTCTGCCTCTCCTCTCTTCAACATGGCCATCAGGCAGTTTGTTAGTAAACCCCTTGGAGCCTCTCAATGCTGACAAGCTTCAGGTTAAGATCGCTGACCTCGGAAACGCCTGCTGGGTGGTGAGTGCAAAAATACGTTATCACTTTTCTGAATGTCATTGAAGGGATCCTGTTGGGATTCAGAGCCCCTCCGGTCGTTAAATCAGTCAGCAGTACTTTGTATACACCCCCCCTTCAGTTGTTACTATGTGACACAGCATTTCTCCTTTTGTCTTGCAGCACAAACATTTCACAGACGACATCCAGACACGACAGTATCGTTCTCTAGAAGTGCTAACGGGAGCTGGCTACAGTACACCAGCAGACATCTGGAGCACAGCCTGCATGGTAAAGCACACATACACAGTCATAGACACATGGAGTCCTTGTACCACTATGAAGACGTGGTGTCATTAACTGTCAAAGTATTTAAGCTTAATTTTGATTGTTGGTTGAAAACATGTAGAATTTCTATCCACATGAACCCTTTGAAACCCCTTTTGTTGTCTTGTCTGCATGATCTACATCAGAAGTGTAACTGCAGGAGGCAGAAATGTTTATCATGTCAGTATGAACATAGGTCATAAGGACATGAGATACAACACATATATATATGAAACAGTGTTTCCTGGTTTTGGCATGACGGACTGTAACAGACATTCTAAATGAAACTCATTCATTCTCGGGCTATTCAATAATAGTGAACATGTTTTACTACAGGCCTTCGAGCTTGCCACTGGAGATTATCTGTTTGAGCCCCACTCTGGAGAAGACTACTCCAGAGATGAAGGTCAGTTTCCTCTGGGTCATCTTTCCCCAAACACCACACAGCAGGTTTGAACTGGGGGATTAATCCAATAGAGTGGACAAACTGACGTCTACTTCCTCTGCCTGCGTAAATGTTTCACTTTCTTTATGGACTGTCTGCCTTTTTTTCCCCCCATCACTTCAGATCACATCGCGCTGATTATAGAACTGCTCGGTAAAGTTCCTCGGAAGCTGACTTTGGCAGGCAAATACTCTAAGGAGTTTTTCACCAAGAAAGGTAAACAGCCTGCCACACGCCTCATGTACCTTAAATCTAGTCCACCCTTAGAAAACACCAAGGTGCAAAAGTGAATATTTCAGACTGAGCACGTGGAGGCTCAAGGAAACAGCCATCTGCTCTGTCAGAGGACAGAACTTTCCAAATAAATTTAATGCAGCTATTTCCAATCAATGGCAGCAATACAGCATACTGTATGTATTTTAACCTAAAAGCATAGTTTGTTTGATTCCCACCATTTGATTTATTTTAACACTGACACTCATTGTTGTAATTTAAATGTTTTATTTCTCCAAGGCGACCTGCGTCACATCACCAAGCTGAAGCCATGGGGATTATTTGAAGTGTTGGTGGAAAAGTACGAGTGGTCCAAAGACGAGGCATACAACTTCAGCAGCTTCCTGCTGCCAATGCTCGACCTGGTGCCTGAAAGGAGGGCAACCGCGGCCCAGTGCCTCACCCACCCATGGCTCACGTCCTAGAGGCCACCCGTGCAAACTGTCACCCTCGCATCGTGAAAGGACGATCCTGTGCTTAAAAACATCCCGTTAGCAAACACATTCACGTCTGCAAGAACCTGTGCCTGCATCCTCCTGTTATAGTCCCGAGAGGCCGCCACACACACTTTCATGAACACAATAAAAAAGAGAGGCTGCTGCCGAGTCTTGGTCCTGTTCTGGATAACACTGGTGATAGAAGGAACTTTTGGGCTTCCCCCTTTATTTATGACTTATTCACCTCACTCTATTGTTTTTCTGACTCCAGCTCTTTCTCAGAAGCACATTAGTTCTTTTTAGCTACACATAAAAGGAATTGCACTTTTCTACAAATGCAGAAGAAGGTAGGATGTTAAAGAGCTACAAACCCTATCCAAACTATCCATTATTTAGGTCATATATGAGCCAAATATGTCTCTGTTCTACCACCTATGATAGCTGTACGAGCCTTTTTTAGCTGTCAAGTGTTTTCCAAGTGCTCACAGTTGTTAACTGCATATTGCTAACGGGCATGGTAAGAGCCCTGAAATGATCTTAGCACTGTCAACATGGCTTAACCTGAAAATCTTTTGTACATTTATATACAGAAAAAACAACATTATAAGAAATTATAATAGTAACTGGGTCTTCTGAGAGAAATCAGAAATCAAACCGTTCTGTGTAATCTCATATTTTTTAGCCTCAGCATTTTCTTGAGTTGTCAAAAAAAAAAGACTTCATTTCAAGTTCTTTCACTGCACATTGTGGCGTTGTATCTAAGAATAATAGATTGTACTAAAAACAGATTCTGTAGTAATGCTTTAAAAATCCCTTTGAACCATTTTGCCTGTTTTTTCTACAAATTCTTCTCTCCTTCTGTCCATGTCTCCCCTTTTAATTTGTCTCTTTTTTGTAGGCAATAATAAACATTTTTTCAAAATCTAATTGGAAAGTATTTGCCTCTTTAATTATCTTTGTAGTGTTTGAATTCTCCACAACATATGAACAGATATGCACAGATTGAAACCCAACAAAGATTCTGTCTTTTCATGGATCATGAACACTGACGTGATCCAAAAATGTTTATTTTGAGAACTGTTGACTTAAATACATCACAATCTTAGTTAGAATGTCAAATGATGAACCCCCGTTTATAAATATATATTCAGGTGAATGCTGTCAGTACAGTGCAAAAGAAATCTCAGTTTACAGTTTCAACTAGGGTATGTCACAAATGCCAGTTACAGTAAGCGTTGGTTAAATGTATCTCTCCACAGTAATAAGGTCCTGGTATGTATTGGTCTTTTCCCAAAAAAAACAGTATTCCTGTGGCTAAAAAAAATCCCAATCAGAATTAGCTTCTTGTACAAAAAAACATATTTTTAGATTGTAATTTACAATCTATAATTATCAAAGCCTTAAAAAACCCTTTGAATCCTGGAAGCCAGTAGTTCAGCTCTGAGTCGTGTCCGTCATTTCTCTTGTTGTCCACAGGGGGGCTAGGCATCTGGAGAGCGAGGACACGTTAGAGAAAAAAAGAGTCATTGTTATTTCAGAGAATTCTCTGTGTCAGTGTATCAGTAATTAAGCTGCAGCATTTTCACACAAAGAATCTCATAGTAGACTACAAGTCCACCATACTCACTTCATCTTAATAAAAGGGTCACAACAATCATGCTAGCATGTCCCTGGTTAGCAGGTAGAATATATATTACATAGGTTTAGTGTGCCAAAAGTTTGACTTGATGATAGTACAAGATAAAAAGTCAGGGGATCCGACTGTTTTGCAATTATCCTCTGGCAACAATGGTTGGCTTCACTGTATTTCACGGCAATCCAAATGATGTTAAAAAAGGTAAATGAAAATCCAAGATGCTAACCTCATGGTGGCACCGGAGCAAAATTTAAATCATATTTGTAGTAAGTAAAAGAGGAAATCCTGTAACGTTTTTTTCAACCTTGGCTCTATGTTTAGATTTGTAGACATACACCAAACCCTTCTCTTGCATTTTTTGCATCCCGGTTGAAACACTATCACCTTTACTTCTCCTCTACAGCTAAATATCCTTATGCAGCCTTTGTCTTCCCTTCACTTCCCATCTTCTCCCCCCCTCCATTCACTCTCCTACCTTTCCCCTCCACCTGGAAGTCCTCGGGCAGCAGCTTGTCTTGTCGGCTGCCCAGGCTGAAGGCCAGGAAGGAGAGGCTGAGCGAGTCCATGATGCTGATGATGGCCAGGATGTAGGCCCAGCGCACCGTGCAGTTGCCCAGGGTGTATTTGTCAGTCCGTTGGCCACACATGCGCTTCACCTCGTCTGAGTCCCAGCCGTCAGGATAGATCATACAGCCGATCACCATGCAGGTGCCTGAGAGGGAGAGGTGCACCACATATGGCATGGTGTCAACTATCAGTCATTCAAATATGCTAACTTTCAAGATTTAGATTTAGGTAACCTGTGGGAATGAACAGAAATGTGTTTATTCTGTTTTCACTTAAAGGTCACATATTATATTCCTTTTCAACAAGTTTGAATAAGTCTCCCAAAACATGCCTGTGAAATTTCTTGCAAAAAATCCACTCTGATCTTGTATATATGCCTATAAACCTCTCTATTTCAGCCCTGCTCAGAACAGGCTGTTTCTGTGTCAGTAGCTTTGAATGCAAGTGAGCTGTATTCGACCAAGCCCCTCTCCTGAAGGGCTTGGGCTTTCGCACACCATGCCCAATTGTTTACTGTGAGAAGGCTGACTCTGAGGGAAGAACTAAACACCTAGCTTTGGGAGAGTCACCCACCTGGGGGGAAGGGTTACTGCCCTTTGTGATGTCATGAACGAAAAATCTCCAAATGGCCAGTTTAAGCACACCTTTTATTAAAAGTGGAGCAGGCAAAAGATGGGGAGGATGGACTTTCTGATAATTGGAGGGTTTGTAGACGGGCACATATTAGTGTTCGAAAAACATAGTAAAGTGTATATTGCAAAATATGTGACCCTTAACAAGAGCATTTTTCTGCTCTTGTGGTGCGATATCACAAATAAACTCTTCCAAATCCACTGCTGAAATAACCAACAAGATAAAGACGTCACCACAGAGAAACAAATACACACACACACACACACACGCACACGCACACGCACACACACACACACACACACACACACACACACACACACAAACATGCTTTGCCAAGTAGTTTCTGAGCAATTTGACTCCAGATAGATGAGCTTGTTCATCTATTATTGACTCTGTTAATAGACAGCAATATTAGCATTAAGAGCCCTGTGTACTATCACAGTATAGGTGACCAGATAGTAATTAACATACGCCTCATGCCTCACACAACCTTTCACTTCCACAAAGTTCTCACTCTCATTCAATTTCAATATTGACAATCTTAAGTTTCACAACACATCAGGAAGTTAAATGTCAATAACCACCAAAAAATGACTCAAAGTCATTAATATGGGTTAAGTTTCATTCGCAGACTTAAATTAAGCATTTAATTCCATGAGCCAGATAATTGAATAAAATATTCAATGACAAACCTAACTACAGTTGTCACATCAATTTAGTGGAGTAAAAGTTCAATATGTTCCTCTCAAATGAAGAGCTGTGTTAAAGTACCACAACATGAACATATTAAAGTAAAATAATCAATCCACTTGTACTGTCAACCACTGATAGGACACAAAAGTAACCCTTATGACCCTACACCAGAAAAATATCCATGAAAGACCATATCTTCAAAAATGATTTGTTTTCTTAAACAGACAGACATACTCGCACTCTGAAATGAAACCTGATTCTGTTTTTGAAACACAAAGCAGCTTCTGAATAGAAGCACCTGCAAGTGAAAGGACAAGCCTCAGATTAGACAAATAATGAGATTAACCCGAAGGTGCCCTGTTACACTTTCTCCTCTCCTTTTCCATGCTCTGCACACCTGCCATTCAGTGTGTGTGTGTGTGTGTGTGTGTGTGTGTGTGTGTGTGTGTGTGTGTGTGTGTTCTGATGGATGACAGACAGACTGTCTGTCTGAACTGCACACATAAACCACATGCCTAGCTATAAAAGAATCTAAATAAGTTGCATATCTATGTTTGGATATTACATCATTTCAACTCAAAAGGTTTGACTGGATGGTTTGAACATATTGGATTGTAGAAGTGTCATTAATAACTATGACATTAATAAAATGTCAGCTTTACAGTCTGTTTCTTTAACTTTCAGTCTCAAGAAAAGTTTTGTGATAAAAGCTGACAAAACCCCATCAAACTCATCAAACCCAGAAACTAAAATTAGTTTGAGCTAACTTATTCAGGGGTCAAAATCAGACATTTTGGTGACAATAAAGTGTAAGTAAGTTGTAAGAAGGCCCCCACTAGAATGCTTATGTAAAGATGGATGAGCTGACATTAAAAGAGAGATAAAACCATACTCACACAGACACATTCAACCGATCATTTATACAAATCAATTTGATAATAATTTAATGTTTATGAGCATAGAAAGTTAGCTTATATTTGTGTAGCTTTTACACAAATTAGCTTCTTTTTTTAACTTTTCTGAATGCCTATTTCAAATGTACTTTAAGAGGCTATTCTATGTGATGAAATGCATATACATCATCTAGAACTGCAATTATTACCTGATTACTGGATAAGTCAACTGAGAGTAAACTAATCACCAACTATTCCTAAAAGACAGTAAACTTTTTGATTGAATTTTCAATAACAAATTTCACACAGACTTTTAGCTGCTGCCAGCTTCTGAGATGTGGGGATATATGCCTACTGCTTTTCTTTGCCATGTTTTAAATAGGCCTTCGTCACTTTGGGCTCGTAAATAGGATAGGCTATAACTTTGGGAAACAATGTTTCTGTTTTGTAGACTAAGGATTATTTTAGGCCCTCTATTAAGAAGTAGTCTATATTTTGCAGATCATTAATAAATTAAATTAGAACATTTTTAGCAACCCTCAAATCATGTAGCCTATACAGTGACTTCCATACAGCCTTCACAACGCTAAACCTTTGGTGTCAGCCCCAAGCTCACTGGAGGCCAGCTGCATCCAGGCGCAGATCTTGTAGACGCTGCCCGTGTTGAAGAAGAAGAAGAGGCTGAAGCAGACAATGCTGCCTACCACCAGCAGCATGGAGATCCCCACGAAGAACATGGCAGTTTTAAAAGCTCCAGACGGGATTGAGCCGAAATCCAGCGCGCTCCCTTTGCACGTGAGCTCCGAGGTGAGCGCGTTCCCGATGCAGTAGTGGAAAAGGCCGAAGTAACCGGCTTGCGGGGTGTTCACACTGTCCCCGATCCAGTACGGCTGGATGAAAACCACCACGGTGATGACCGCGAAGGTGACGGTGAAGACCTGCCACAGCACGCCCATCGCCCGGCTGTTACGCACGTAGTTGGTGTGGTAGATTTTGGCGGCCTCCTGAGCCGGCAGCATGGCGGGAGTGGATCTTAAGTTGTCTAATTATGGGTTGAAAGCCTTCTTTCCCACTGTCTTCCTGTGTTGAAGAGCTAATAGGCCAAAAAGTGACTTGAAGACGTGAAGTTTCTTGTTAAAAAAGAAAGACAACTGACATATGGCATTTTTTAACACAGCCCTAAATCGCTCACACTGCTAAATCAAACATGAAAAGAAGTTCCAACCTAGCTAACGTTGCAAACATCCCCTCCACAGTCTTTAGTCTCCATACATTAATCTACTGGCTACTGTGGCTGGATGTTTCTGCCCCTCTGATCAGCAGGTAGTGTTTCCTTTCTAGGGGAGACTGCAGTCTCCACATCATGAATGTTTAATGGCAAATAGATCCAAAACACAGCTAGCATCTCCAGGTGGCAAGCCAGGCCTCCTTTCACTTTTAAAGTCAGGATTTCAACCTGTTCCTTTAGAGTCTATGACTGATTCCATATTTGTTTCTTTCTGTCTTTGTGGTTAAGAGCAAGTAGCCTTTATATGCAGAAAGATTGTTGGGTCAGACCATATTTTAATGCCTACAAAAATGTAATGATTGGCTTAAATTTTCAAAATCTGACATAACCAATTGAGACATCACTGACTCTTTCTTTCCTGCTATTCTTATTCTGTAAATGCTGATCTGACACTGTAATGTGTTGTCACATTTAGTAAATTTCATTATTTATTTATTTGGTATAATTTCATACAAACATCAGTATTTTTGTGAAAGAAGGGATTTTGAGGTCCTAAATACAGTGGCTGTGGAGTGCAAACAGAACTTACAAAGTGTGAAACACTTTTACAAGGTTTGAGATAATTTTACATTTTTTAAAACATGTTTACATTTTATTAAAAAAAATTGCAAAACACTTTTACCAAGGACAAAACAAATTTACATTTTAGAATACAAATGTACAAAAGCAGAACACTTTTACCAGTCCCGAAACATATTTGCAAACGACAGAATCCTGCTGGATACGAAATTCTGTAATGGACTCGGAAGTTATTTAGTAAGCAGTCAATGAGTTTGTTTTGGTGGAAAGACATAAAACACATTTTGCACAGTCTTTCTGGCAAAATAAACCAATTGGCTCACTCAATCACTTCCGTGTCAATTGCGACATTTGGTAGGCTACATTCTGGCTGTTTCCCTCCTACTACAAACTAATATCGAATAGTTGTAGACAGTATGAAAGCATACTGCATACTACACGTTGGACAGTAGTATGAAGTATAACTGCCAGTCAGTGGTTATTTTGCAGTATGCCAGGCTGGTTTGCGATCTTGGACTAGTGATTCATTTTGATTTTCATGATTTTGAGAATCAAAAATGATAATTGCTGGTATCTCTGTGTTTTGGTCTGATTGTGATTATTTCCCCTGTTACGATAACCGTTGCTGTCCGTCATTTGGATCTCTGACCCAGCGTTTTGAATTGTGGGAAACAGTACCCGAGGGAGACTGGTCTGATGCATAGGCAACGGTAGATTTTTCCTGAATCAGTACACATCCGGGTATTTTACAAGTTTGTAAATTTGTTTAAAGACTGGTAAAAGTGCTTTGCTTTTTTATTTTTGTTTTATCAAATGTAAACATGTTTTTGACACAATTGTTTAACTACAAAAAATTTAAACTTTTTCGTAAGGGTGGGTATTTCGTATTTTTCAATTTTTTCACAAGTGGGGGTGTTGTGTATTTTTCAATTTTTTCGTAAGGGGGGGTGTTGCATCTTTCTCAATTTTTTAACTACAAAAAATGTCTACTTTTTCGTAAGGGGGGGTGTTGCATATATTTCAATTGTTTTGTAAGGGGGGTAGTTGCGTTTATTTAAATGTTTTCATAAGGGGGGGGTGTTGCGTCTTTCTCAATTTTTTAACTACAAAAAATTTCAACTTTTTCGTAAGGGGGGGGGGTGTTGCGTATATTTCAACTTTTTTGTAAGGGGGGTGTTGCGTTTATTTCAATTTTTTCATAAGGGGGGATGTTTTTTTTAAAAATGTTTTAGTAAGGGGGGGTGTTGTGTATTTTTCAACTTTTTCGTTAGGGGGGGTGTTGCATGTTTTTCAATTTTTTTAACTACAAAAAATTTCAACTTTTTCGTAAGGGGGGTGTTGTGTATTTTTCAATTTTTTTGTAAAGGGGGGTGTTGCGTTTATTTGAATTTTTTCATAAGGGGGGATGTTGTTTTTTTTCAATTTTTTTCGTAAGGGGGGGTGTTGCGTTTATTTCAATTTTTTCGTTAGGGGGGTAGTTGCGCGTTTTTCAATTTTGTAACTACAAAAAATTTCAACTTTTTCGTAAGGGGGGGTTTTGCGTATTTTTCAATTTTTTCGTATGGGGGGTGTTTCGTATATTTCAACTTTTTCGTAAGGGGGGGTGATGCGTTTATTTAAATTTTTTCGTAAGGGGGTTGTTGTGTATTTTTCAACTTTTTCGTAAGGGGGGTTGTTGCGTTTATTTACATTTTTTCGTTGGGGGGGTGTTGCGCGTTTTTTAATTTTTTAACTACAAAATATTTCAACTTTTTCATAAAGGGGATGTTGTGTATTTTTCAATTTTTTCGTAAGGGGGGAGTGTTGCGTCTTTCTCAATTTTTTAACTACAAAAACTTCAAATTTTTTTTTAAGGGGGGGGTGTTCCGTATATTTCAACTTTTTCGTAAGGGGGGGTGTTGCGTTTATTTCAATTTTTTCGTAAGGGAGGGTGTTGCATCTTTCTCAATTTTTTAACTACAAAAAATGTCAACTTTTTCGTAAGGGGGGTGTGTTGCGTATTTTCCAATTTTTCGTAAGGGGGGTGTTGCGTATTTTTCATTTTTTTCGTGGGGGGGTGTTGCGTCTTTCTCAATTTTTTAACTGCAAAAAATTTCAACTTTTTCGTAAGGGGGGTGTTTCGTATTTTTCAATTTTTTTGTAAGGGGGGGTGTTGCGTCTTTCTCAATTTCAGGTCCGCGGTCAACACATTTTTTTTGAAAATTTTCAACAGGTCTGCGATCATCGTGTTTTCATTAAAGTTTTCAACACATTTTTTTCATGAACATTTTCAACAGGTCCGCGGTCAACATTTTTTTATGAAAACTTTGAACACGTCTGCAGTCATCATTTTTTCATGAACATTTTCAACAGAAAGTTTAAAGTTTTCAACAGGTCCGCGGTCATCGTGTTTTCATGAAAGTTTTCAACACATTTTTTCATTAAAGTTTTCTACAGATCCGCAGTCATCGTGCTTTCATGAAAGTTTTCAACAAATGTTTTAATGAAATGTTTCAAAAGGTCTGCGGTCATCGTGTTTTCATGAAAATTTTCAACAAATTTTTTTCAGGAAAATATTCAACAGGTCCGCGGTCATCGCGATTTCATGAAAATTTTCAACACATTTTTTTCATGAACATTTTCGACAGGTCCGCGGTCAAAATTTTTTCATGAACATTTTCGGTCAACATTTCTTCATGAACATTTTAAACAGGTTTGCGGTCAACATTTTTTCACAGGTTGGGTTTTAGTTATTGAAACTCAGACATTTTGTAAGCATACGAACAAATACACATCACTTCACAAGGGGTGTCTCAAGAGGCGACTGCATTATTCCCCTGAGGAAGTGTGCTTTTAGTCAGTCAGCCTTTTCTGTTACAGCCTCTCGTGAATGGAACAACCTCCCAATATTTATCAGAGAGCGCAACACTTACCGCTCATTTAGTTCTCATCTGAAACACTGGCTAATTAATAACCACATCTGTCAGCACTGAATCAGTTCCGCCTGCTACTGCCACCTTGTGCCTGCTTGTTGGTGAACGTGTCCTGTGTTTTTAATTAATGTGTCCTGCATGGTTTAGTTGTCTATTGTTGTGAGCTTCAGGCATAGCTCACTCAATGTTTTATATGTGGCCTCGTGTAATTTGTACGTGTTTATTGTATAATAGTGTTACATGTTGTCCTGTGTGCACGTCACATTGACTTTAGTAGGTTATTGGATGCATGCTTTTACTAATACCTGTTTAATTGTGTACATTGTTATGTCTGCTCAATGCTGCTCCACGTCTGTCCTGCATGTTATACATTTTTAATATTAACCAAATGCTACTTCTTGTTTGTCCTGCATGGCTTATGTATTTTCACCTGTGACTACTTATCTGTCCACTTAATTACTGCCATGTTATTAGGGTGGTTGCCAAAGGCAGCCACACTTCTATTATCTCCAATATTATTATTATTATATCCTAAAACTTTGGCACGCTAAGGCTCCCACAGCGTTTGCGCCACACACACGAGTAAGGTATCAAAACGAGCGGCTAGGTCGGGAATCGAGCGCTATTACTTTGTGGAAACCTACGGCATACGGTGTGGACACAAATCGACTTTAAGCGAGCAAAATTTGTCCCATTGAAAATGAATGGCAAAAATTCAAATCCTAGAGTGTAACTGCTAAAAATGTCTGTTTTGGAAAACACATTTGTAAATCGCAACACTGAACTCTTTGTTGCTCGCATTTACAAACAAATTGCATCAAAAGAAAGGTCTGAGTGTCCTCTCACTCATAAAGCAAACAAAAATTAAATAAAATGTTTTAGTCTCCCAGGGGAGGCATTTGTTTGACAGTCACGCCCCACATACACATACATGGGGCTCTCACTCTAACTCAAGTCGAGGATTTCACAGTTTTGACTCATGTTTTGAAATCGCCACTGTGGTCCCAGTCTGTATGCTAGATTAAAATAAAATACATCTAAACGTGCGCCTATTTGTGCTGTCTCTCACAGTCCAAACAGATCGGTGATACCATTTTTAGTTTTCAAGATATTTGATGTTTTGCGGGCAGTGGTAAGCCCATAGGAATACATTGATGGGATGTTCGCTCTGACAGTTGGAAGTTAAAATTTGAATGTCAATCAATCAGTCAGCAGCAGGTGTTCAGTGATGACATCATCGTTTGAGTGTGATAGAGTTCTGAGATAGTTTTAAAAAATCCCAAACAAATTGCTCTCCTGATCACAATGTTCACCCCACACAAATACATTTACCCTCAAAACGTAGGAAAACTTCTCCTCTTTCACCCATTACGTTTACAGGACTAAAGGAGCAACGTTTTTTACACTGTGAGCTTCAAAGCGGCGGGTGGTCCCAATAACTCTCCATCTGCGGTAATGTTAAAATTCACCAGAACTCTCCTGATCCAATCTCTCTGGACTATGTTTTTAGATCGCTGTGGTTCCCACATTTCTTGCATCCCAGACATAAAAATCACATCAACGTGTTCAGCTAGATGTCCTCTTGCTCACAAAATCATCATTTAGCCAACAACTTTTAGTTTCAGCCCTTAAAATTTGCACTTTTTAGGGAGACGTTTTTCCCTTCTTCTCACTGTTTATATCACTCTGGAGATTATCTTCGCAGCTATTGGCTACTTACACGGCCTCAGCAACCGACTATGTCACATGGCAACAGTAACTTTGGCCAGTGTTCAGGGCTAGAGTGGTGACATCATCGTTTGAGTGTCATAGAGTTCTGAGATAGTTGAAAACAATCCCAAACAAATTGCTCTCCTGACCACAATGTTCACCCCACACACATGAATTTACCCTCAAAACGTTGGAAAACGTGTCCTCTCTCTCACATTACGTTTTCAGGACATACAGAGCAGCGGTTTTCACACTGTGAGCTTCAAAGCGGCGGGTGGTCCAAATAACTCTCCATCTGCGGTACTGTTAAAATTCACCAGAACTCTCCTGATCCAATCTCTCTGGACTATGTTTTTAGATCGCTGTGGTTCCCACATTTCTTGGATCCCAGACATGAAAACCACATCATAGCGTTCAGCTACATGTCCTCTTGCTCACAAAATCATTATTCAGCCACCAACTCTTAATTTTACCCCTTCAAATTAGCACTTTTTAGGGAGTTGTTTTCCCTTTGTCTCACTGTCTTAGCTGTGAGCTCACTGCAGTTAAACACTGTTAATGCAGTCTCTCACACACACACACACACACACACACACACACACCTACACACACACACACACACACACACACCTACACACACACACACACACGCGCGCACACACACACACACACACGCACACACACACACACACACACACACACACACACACACACACAGCAACCGCCCTTCACAATTTCTGCAGGAATTGTCTAGTTCTATTTGTAGCTTTTAGCAATGTTTGATTTTGTTGAGATTTTTTAGGGAGCCCATTTATAAAATCTGGCCAGGGACAACAAATGAAAATTAGCCTTTTGGCTTACTCTGGCATATTTACAGAAATGTTTATTAATATGCACTGTCCCTGTAAAATAAAAATAAAATAAAAATAAATAAATGAATAAATAATAAATATGTTCTGAGGGCAGCATTGCATATCATTGGTTCTCTCGGCCGTCCAATCAGCGACAGCAGGAGGCGGGAGGCAATCAGCGAAAGTTTTCAAGTAAGTTGGGTCTGCAACCGCTAGAGGAGGTGCACATTGCTGCGCAGGTCACTGCCCTTTTTAAATTAAACTGCTTTAGAATATCAAGATATCTAAGTAATATCACGATATTTAAGTAGTAAATGTTTGTTTGTTTGTTTGTTTGTTTGCCTGAAGCTCCAGAGTTAGAATTCCTATTATTTAACTTGCTAGCAAACTCAAAATGTTAGCTAGCTCATCTTCAATGATAGGATCATAGCTAACATTAGCTAAATTAGCTTTGCCTGATAGCTATTGAAATACATGTGTTTCTTTTACTGGCTATGGTTTCAACCATTGCCTAGTCGGAGCTGGTATGAAAGGATCATAGCTACTTGTAGTTAAACTGCTATCAGTGCACCATAACGTTAGCTCTGCAATTGGCTGCTCTAAGGACATTTTTGCAGCAGCATTCTTACTTCTCTCAGGGCACCTTGTCAACATCCAACAATATGAATTGGCTACTCTTAGGGTATTTTTGGTGCATACATTGTAATACTGCTCTTAGAGCACCTTATAAAATCTACATACACCATGAATTGGCTGCTCTTAGGGCATTTTTGCGGCATCCCTACTCATAATACTGCTCTCAGGGCACCTTATAGTATCTACATGCAACATGCATTGGCTGCTCTAAGGACATTTTTGCTGCACACTTTCTAATACTGCTCTCAGGGCACCTTATAGTATCTACATGCAACATGAATTGGCTGCTCTAAGGGCATTTTTACTGCAAACTTTCAAATACTGCTCTCAGGGCACCTTATAGTATCAACATGCAACATGAATTGGCTGCTCTAAGGGCATTTCTGCTATACACGTTCTAATACTGCTCTTAGAGCACCTTATAGTATCTACATGCAACATGCATTGGCTTCTCTAAGGGCATTTTTGCTGCACACGTTCTAATACTGCTCTCAGGGCACCTTATAGTATCTACATGCAACATGCATTGGCTGCTCTAAGGGCATTTTTGCTGCACACGTACTAATACTGCTCTCAAGGCACCTTATAGTATCTACATGCAACATGAATTGGCTGCTCTAAGGGCATTTTTGCTGCTAACTCTCTAATACTGCTCTTAGAGCACCTTATAGTATCTACATGCAACATGCATTGGCTGCTCTAAGGACATTTTTGCTGCACACTTTCTAATACTGCTCTCAGGGCACCTTATAGTATCTACATGCAACATCCATTGGTTGCTCTAAGGGCATTTTTACTGCAAACTTTTAAATACTGCTCTCAGGGCACCTTATAGTATCTACATGCAACATCCATTGGTTGCTCTAAGGGCATTTTTACTGCAAACTTTTAAATACTGCTCTCAGGGCACCTTATAGTATCTACATGCAACATCCATTGGTTGCTCTAAGGGCATTTTTACTGCAAACTTTTAAATACTGCTCTCAGGGCACCTTATAGTATCTACATGCAACATCCATTGGTTGCTCTAAGGGCATTTTTACTGCAAACTTTTAAATACTGCTCTCAGGGCACCTTATAGTATCTACATGCAACATGCATTGGCTGCTCTTAGGGCATTTCTGCTATACACGTTCTAATACTGCTCTTAGAGCACCTTATAGTATCTACATGCAACATGCATTGGCTGCTCTAAGGGCATTTTTACTGCACACTTTCAAATACTGCTCTCAGGGCACCTTATAGGATCTACATACACCATGAATTGGCTGCTCTAAGGGCATTTTTGCTGCACACGTTCTAATACTGCTCTCAAGGCACCTTAGTATCTACATGCAACATGAATTGGCTGCTCTAAGGGCATTTCTGCTACACACGTTCTAATACTGCTCTTAGAGCACCTTATAGTATCTACATGCAACATGCATTGGCTGCTCTAAGGGCATTTTTGCTGCACACGTTCTAATACTGCTCTCAAGGCACCTTATAGTATCTACATGCAACATGAATTGGCTGCTCTTAGGGCATTTTTGCTGCACACTCTCTAATACTGCTCTCAGGGCACCTTATAGTATCTACATGCAACATGTATTGGCTGCTCTAAGGACATTTTTGCTGCACACTTTCTAATACTGCTCTCAGGGCACCTTATAGTATCAACATGCAACATGAATTGGCTGCTCTTAGGGCATTTTTGCTGCACACGTTCTAATACTGCTCTTAGAGCACCTTATAGGATCTACATACACCATGAATTGGCTGCTCTAAGGACATTTTTGCAGCATCCCTACTCATAATACTGCTCTCAGGGCACCTTATAGTATCTACATACACCATGAATTGGCTGCTCTTAGGGCATTTTTGCTGCACACTCTCTAATACTGCTCTCAGGGCACCTTATAGTATCTACATGCAACATGAATTGGCTGCTCTAAGGGCATTTTTGCTGCTAACTCTCTAATACTGCTCTCAGGGCACCTTATAGTATCTACATGCAACATGTATTGGCTGCTCTAAGGGCATTTTTGCTGCACACTCTCTAATACTGCTCTCAGTGCACCTTATAGTATCAACATGCAACATGAATTGGCTGCTCTAAGGGCATTTTTGCTGCACACTTTCTAATACTGCTCTCAGGGCACCTTATAGTATCTACATGCAACATGAATTGGCTGCTCTTAGGGCATTTTTGCTGCACACTCTCTAATACTGCTCTCAGGGCACCTTATATTATCTACATGTAGCATCGATTGGCTGCTCTAAGGGCATTTAGGGCAGCTCTACAACATAAACCCTCTTGTGAGAATCGTGGAAATATCAAGACCAAAATATGACATAAAGGGTTCCCACGTTCTGTGAAAGACATTGATCTTGCTGTGTAATTTACATGTCAAATAATCCAATGAGAAATATTCAAGTATGACCCTATGCCAACGTGTTCTACATGGAACTTTGTCTTCAATCCAGTTAAAAAAAATACATTTTCTAGCACAGAAAGTAAGTATTTTGTAAAGTTTCCTTTTGTATTTGTCAGTGATGATCGTATTAGAAATACCCAGTAGCAAATACAACGGGTTACCATCCGTCCCAATAAACATGATCTTATTGATTTCCTCTTCTATAATCTGCCAGAACTGCAAGACCACAGGCAGTGGGTGAGACTACCTGTTTCTATTTTGCACTTAGGACATAGTGGGGATAAGTTAGAGTTACATTTATGGCGTTGGGAGGGGGATATGTGGGCCCTGTACAGTATCATGAGTTGAATTGCCATCACTCTAATTACAGACACTTAATGTTTTCAAATTCTTCCAAGCATCATCCCAGGCACTGTCTGAAATCTCAACATTGAGTTCTCTTCCCCAGATTTCCTTCAGATAAGAAGTTTTTGTAGCGTCATACCCTTTAAGCATATTATAGACGGAGCTAATAGAGCTGCCCAGCCGTATCATAAAAAGCTTCCTTTCAGAGCTGGAAATATTTTGATTGTTCAGTATTGTGTTCCTCATGACAAAATCCCTTATTTGTAAATACCGGAAAAAAATCTTGCTTTTGGATACCATATTTATCAGATAGTTGACTAAAAGACATCAAGGTAGATCCCTCACGTAACTTGTGCAAATTAGTTATCCCTATATTTTCCCAGACACGAAAGTTACTGTCCATTATTCCAGGTAAAAAATCAGGGTTGTCACATAATGAGGTAAAGACAGATGTTACCCGAGACCTGCCCTCTAATTTTCTGACAGCTTGCCATGCTTTAATGGTGCAAACTGTAATTGGATTAGCACAAACAGACTTCAAAGATCCTACATTCTTAAGAAATAATAGTTTTTTTAAGGGGTATTTGGACAT
The DNA here is from genome assembly GCA_020745685.1 of Tautogolabrus adspersus. Classification (NCBI taxonomy): domain Eukaryota; kingdom Metazoa; phylum Chordata; class Actinopteri; order Labriformes; family Labridae; genus Tautogolabrus; species Tautogolabrus adspersus. The sequence continues at coordinate 15,383,311 of CM036538.1, forward strand.
TGAGCTTTCTATATCAAGCCAAAGAGATGTGGGTTTATTGTGCACCCAGTCAGATATAATACGCAAATGAGCACTAAGCTGATATTTTCTAATATCTGGGAGGTCAAGACCTCCCTCTAATGACGATAGACATAGCGTAGCTATTTAGATGCGTGGCTTCTTCTTAGCCCATATAAAGGAGCTAAACCAGCTATTCAGGTGCTTGGTGGCTTTATGGGGGAGCATAACTGGAACCATTTGTATTGGATAGAGTAGCCTAGGAAGGATGTTCATTTTTAAAAGAGCAACATGACCTAACCAGGAGATTGGGAGGTTATTCCACCTCTCTAAATCCATTCTAAAGCGTTCAAATAGAGGTGTAAAATTTGTTTTATACATTTGGTCAAAAGTGGGAGTTATATGTATGCCTAAGTAGACAAAGCCCTCTGGGGACCACTTGAAAGGGAAAGGAGATGAAGTTTGAGGTTTCTGTTCAAGACTACCTAAAGGCATCACTTCTGATTTGCTGAAATTTATTTTGTAGCCTGAAAAGGTACTAAACATATTAATGGTCTCCGTAAGAGCAGGAATAGATACCTCGGGCTTAGTCAAAGTGACCAAGACGTCATCCGCATAGAGGGTATCTTATGTTGTCTGTCTGCAATAGTTGCCATGTATGTCCTTGTTCATCCTGATTGCCTAAGCAAGCGGCTCTATAGCCAGTGCAAATAGCAGAGGCGAGAGAGGGCAGCCTTGCCTTGTACCTCTCCGAACGTGAAAATTGGCGGATCGCAAGCCATTTGTAAGCACTGCAGAAAGCGGATTATTATAAAGTAATATTCAATTGATACATTTTTCAGTTAGACCAAATGTATGTTATGTGCAAAATAAATATGACAGTTCTACACAGTCAAAGGCCTTCTTTGCATCCAGAGAAAGCACCAGACCGCTTAATGCCCGCTGTTGAAAAGCCTGGATTGTATTTAGTAGCCTGCGCACATTATTACATGAATTACGACCCTTAATAAATCCAGTTTGGTCATCATTAATAAGCAGAGGGAGCAAGTCCTCCAATCGTGTCGCTGGAATTTTGGCGAGGAGTTTCAGGTCCACATTCAGTAAGGAGATTGGCCTATATGATGCACAGTCCTCTGGGGCTTTACCTTTTTTTTAAATCAGGGAGATGTTTGCCTCTCTCAAAGACTGTGGCACAGTGCTCTTCTTGAAAGAGTCATTAAACATATTCAGCAGAGGGTCCACCAATAAATTCTGGAACTCTTCATAGAACTCACTGCTGAGTCCATCGGGTCCAGCTGCTTTGCCAGACTGTAACCCTTTTATAGCATCAAGGACCTCTTTCTTAGATATAGGAGCATCAAGAACTGACTTCTGATCATCTGACAAATTAGGGAGGTTTAAAGGGGATAAGAAGGTGGTCATGTTCTCTGGGGCGTCAGCATGTAGTTCAGATTCATATACATTTTCATAAAAGCTATTAAATGTATCATTAATGGTTAAGGTGTCAAAAGCTTGCTTATCCTGACTATCCACAATTGAAGAAATACTTTGGGAGTCTGCATTTTTCTTGGTCAGATATGCCAAGTATTTCCCTGCTTTGTTACCATGCTCGTACATTTTTTGTTTAGCAAATCTAATTTTACCCTCTGCATCTTTCGTCAAGAGAAAGTCTAAAGCGCACCGGAGTGCGGAAATCCACGATAAACAGCTTTCCATCTATAGTACGACAATATCAGAGATTATTTGTACTCGTCAAAATAGCATTTGATGATTTGAATCAGACAGCTAGGCTAATCGCTGTCTGCGCAGATGTAACGCTTAGTGATCACATTAAAACATACCCTCGAATCTACACTACTGTGATTGGCTGAACAGGAAGGAGACATCTGATAGGCTACAGACAATTCCCTGTTGAAAAAAATGCATTTGTGAATCGAACCACGGCAGGGGAGTCTCAAAAATCCCACACACAAATGCAGTGAGGTTCACACAAGACAAAAAGTTTGTAAATGCAGATTGAACAGTTTGTATATAAATGTAACCAGATCCAAATGTGTTTTTAAAATATATGTGTATATCATATATTTGTGGATTTCTATTACATATATAAAACAATACATATATGTGTGTGAATCAGAAATACTTGTGTGAACGTTATTTTTTTATTTGTGGATTTTTTTTACATGTGTGTGCATTGAATAATATATTTGTGGATAGAGCCATTTATATATAAATCACAAAATACATTTGTGAATCCTTTTGTGTGCATTCATGAATATTGAGACTGATCTAACTCCATAAAGAAAAGACTATGATTGGTCCCATACACTTGTGCCATTACTAAACTGAGTCCTTAGGACAGGACTAACAGCTAGTTAGAGGGAGTTTAGTCAGTAGTCACAGCAGCAGCAAACCCCACAAGGGACTAAATAAATCCTCAGTATTTACTACAGTGTAGCACTAGATGGAGCTACTGAGCTTCAGTGTTACTACATCACTTTATCACAGATTACTTCCTAGTCTGTTTGTTTCGAGCTTTCCCCCTAAACGCCCTTACACAAACACAGACGGGAGTTTGGGTTGTAGCGTTTACTTTTGTATATTGCAAAACCAAGCTGCTTGTCAATATCAAGTCATATTCTGGCCATCTTTAATATTGTTTATGTATTTTATTTAAGTTATTACTGTTACCCTTTTTAGCAGTCCAGGTGTTTATAAACTTGGTTAAGAAATATGACTGTTACATCCTCAACGCATCTCTTTGCTCTGTATGCAATTTGTAAAGCAGCCACCTGACTGTTATTTCAGACTTTACGTCAGATACAAACTCAAAACATTTCATAAAAACTCAGAGCAATAGAGCAATAGGTCTGAGCTTGTTTAATTCAGAGGGTCTGAGTCTTAATGTGCTGCATAACTATTAACTTTAGGGCTCACATAAATGTAGATAATGGTAGACTATTTAAAATGTTGTGGCCTATAAACTCATAGACTAAGAGGATGTTAGTTTCTTACTTGTGTATTACCCTCATTTTCTGTTATACAGATGTTTGTTTTTCCTCTCAAAGATCCTCACCACCAATGATTAAAAAACAGCAGGATGATACCCGTCATGTATACTGCTTTCATTTCAGCCAAAATTGAATTATAATATAAGACAAAAAGATGGGGGAATTGCACGTTTGTAAGTGTGGTCACTCAATGAACTCAACAAAAGCTAAATTAAGCTGCAATCTGTAATAAACCCAATTCATTCATATTCTACAATGTTTTTTAATGCTTTTGTTGACAGTGTTGGCTGTCATAGGCCTGCTAATTTTCTGTAAAAACAAGATTGTATTGATGACATTATAGAGCCATTTCACATACTTAATAGTGACATATTTGACCTTTAGGAAGCTTTGAGATAAGCAACTATGTTAGTGTTCAAAGACCCGAGCTGTCTGCATACTGCTTTTTTAGACTCAGCATTTTTAACCTAAGAGTTAAAATTCACAGATGTGTGCCTGTGATATTTTTTTAATCTGTGTCCCATTTAGTTACTCCTTTTTTACTGTTGATAGGTTACATGGAAGAGATTCATATATCGATCTGGAGCAATGTGTGTGTCTTTGTGTGTGTGTGTAAGTGTGGGCAGTAGCGTGTCAATGCACTTAGCTTTATTAAGTGATACAGCCCCGTGAGTGAGATGGAGGCTGTTTATAATCAAGTTATTCACAAGGAGCAATCCAATTTTCTCAGAGAATGGAGTGAGATTGTGTGTGTGTGTGAGAGAGAGACTTTGTCGTACCATTGTATAATGTCATGAAATGTTATACGCTCCAGATAAATCATCTTTAATTGAGATGTCAACTTTTTAATAGACCTAAACTGGTCTGATCATGTTCTGTATATCTGTAGTACTACAAAAATCTGTTTTTTGTAGTACACGTTTTCCATACAGCTTTGGTTATAGCTTCTAGTCCAGCGATACTTCTCATAGTATCTTCCATTTAGCCTGAGGTGGAAGTAGTGTGTGCATGTGTGTGTGATTAACCCTTTATACTCTCTTTAGGCCTGTTTACTCTGAGAGCCTCTCTGAGCACAAAGAGGCTTTTCTGCCATTTCAGCACCTCTTCCTGTCCCTTTCTGCCTGCCTCCTTTAGAGGCTGTCTCCATAGAAACGGGGCACCAGATGAGAGGATAGGTGACAGGGGAAAATTACACAGAAATAGACAAAAGAAAAAGCCAGTTATACAAATTTCTTGACATGAATGTTACTAAAAAATCATTCCCGTATTCAGTCGAAATTCTATTCATTTTAATCCCAGGAAATGTTTTTTTTAAACTCAAATACAAAATTTGAAAAACTTTTAACAATATGATGTTTTAAACACATTCAATGTTTTATTTATGGTTATATATCTGGGGTGGAGTTGGGGTTGCTATCACAGATGGACTCTATTAGTCTTTTGGGAATGTGTGAATAAATGTAATAGGCTTCAGGCTGGGGGCCGAGGAACAACCACTCTTTGTTGTTCTCCTTCTATCATCTCCCCCACACACACTCACTGGACCACATGTCCTGTGATGCAGCAGTAAATCAGTCAATGAATGTCACTATACCTCTCTGAACTACCCTGAGGCTGCAACACCCTAGACCAGCCAACAATCTCCACCCCAGACTCAGCACGGTCACAGCCCAGCAGGAAGCATCAGAGTCTGGGCAAAATGGGAGCAAAGTGTGGGTCAGCCAGTGCCCTGGGGATGGAAGCTGGAATGTAGGTCTGCCTGAGAAGGGATAATGTTCATTTCTACATGATCACTCACTACAGTTGTATCCCTCAGTGACTGGTGATCTGCATTCAGACACATGACCAATCTACATATAGACTCACCCATGAGCCAAACTCAGGGGCTCATTTGTATCCTTTCAGCACAGTACATTTCTTTTGCTAAATATGTTAAGCTTTAAGAGACATAACAGGTTTGATAGACCTGGAAACAGTAGTTGTCAAATGTTCGTACATCTTTTGAGTGTGTTAGCTTTAGCTGTTGAAAATGAGTAGCCTATATTTATGTTCTAAAAAATTTAATAATTTTGGTTAAAAAAAAGTTGGAGTTGGATAAAAGATAGGCTACTGTTATATAGGTGGATAACTTGAGCAGCTGATTAGCTTAACTTTGCATGAAGTCAATAAACAAGGGGAAACAGCTAGCTAGCTCAGTTAAAGGGGAACTAAATGAGCCTACAGATAATATCACCTGCAAGTACTTTCATTAAGAATTACATTCTCCTGAGACGAGTTGGATAAAAAGATTTATACGACGAGGCGATAGTGGTTATGTTGAACCTCCCATGCTCGTTGCTGCATGCCATCCCCCACTCTCTTCTCCCAACATTTCCTCTCTCTTCGCTGTCGTAATAAAGAAAGGCAGAAGGCCTGAAAATATAACTTTAAAAGAAAAGATTGATACAACTCATATTTTTTTCTAGATAAGAGGCTGATGCGAACGGCTTGTTAGCTTAAATTAGCATAAAGACTAGAGAAACAAAGGTGACTTAAGCAGCTAGTTCACTCAATTCAAACCTAACTTAGTGACCCTAGCAGAAGACTACCCCTAAAAATCAACTCCATATATCATCAATGAGTGAAGGCTGAATAACAAATGACTTTTATTCATGTGAAGAACAGCACTATAAACCTATCACTGCAGTTGAATCAACAGCACCCTCTAGTTTCAAGAAAATGTAACTTTATAGCCATCACGAAGATAGGGTTTCTTGGAGATGAGTTGTGTTAATATGGTGTATCCAACGAACTGGCACCTGAGTATACAGTAGGCTACATCAGCTCACAAACTAGGGGATAAGAGTTTGACAGTAATGAACTTGGCTATCCCCAAGGCTACCTTTTTTTTTTCTAGGTGTGAGGTGCAGTCAGAAGTATACAGCTAATATCACAGATCTGACAACACCCCAGGATTAAAGAAAATGAGATATTGAGTGAGCCTAAAGTTAAAGGGGACATATTATGAAAAATCCACTTTCACAGTGTTTTTGAACGTTTATTTGGGTCACCTGAGTGTCTCTCGACCCACAAAATTTGAAAGAAACCCATCCAGTCCTTTGTTTGTCTGCATAAGTCTTGCCACACAGAGAAAATTGTGACATCACAAGTTGGATTGTGGTAAAAAAAATACCCTTCCCTATTTTCTTCACCCATGGACTCCACCCCCAGCCTATAGCGCAAAACTTTTTTGCAGGTCCGCCATTTTTATTCTCGCTAGCGAAGGAGTGATGTCTACTGGGAAAACTCAGGGAGTCTCATAACATTTAAAGAGACACACACACCAAAATGGAGCATTCTGAGAGAGCTGGTTTATACAGGGTCACAAACCTCCTCTGGTGCTTGATTCATGTTATATTTTGGCCAAAGCACAGCACAGATGTTTCATTTAGATCACAGGGGACTGTTTTAAAAGATGGAAAAGGGGTATAATATGTCCTCTTTAATGGTAGGGGTCTTTTTTTGAACCAAACCAGCTAGCTGTTTTCCCCTTTCCAGTCTTTATGCTAAACTAAGCTAACAGGCTATATCAATTAACTTGCCTGCAATGTGAATACAGTCTTTCACTACTTTCACTGCAGTGAATGCAAGCTTTGCAGGTTGATGGGACAAAGCACCTTAGAGGGTCCAGCACTGCCAAGAACGGGCAAGGACCTGCTCTGTTGTGTGCCACTGCAGCTGACACACATAAATCTAAATCATGTAAGAGGCTCCTATGTTACACACATGCAAACATAAAACACACAGACACACCATCAAACATCTGTACTCTCACTTATTAGACTTGGACATGAATTCCCATAGCAGATGAACTCGAGTGAAATAACTGTACATAATTGAACTGCATAATGTTTAATGTGCCAACCTGTGAATAGTCAAATGTGTGTTCATCTAATCCTGACCAATTCACACACTTTTGTTACGGTAAAGAATTAAGGATTAGTTTATGGCACTTCAAAGCCAAAAATAGAAAACGCATTTGAGGGATTATAGACACATCAAAGAATAAGGATGGAGAATACATTAGGGAGCAGTCTCATCTTCCATCTTCCTCCATCTGTCTCGTTTCTCGACTTTTTTTTACTGAAATGAGCAATTCAATAAAAAAGCGTTGGACATCCGTTGATGTGGAATAGATCTTAGTTTTTGCTTCATTCAATAAACAAGGCTGGTACAGGTTTAACAGGTAAGAATGTGTAGCATCACATTGTGTTTTGTGATGGAGTATCTTTGTTTTGGAGCATCATCTGTGTCTCAAACGTTATTTCCATCAGTGTGGCAATACATTTACTTTATTTCAAAATGATGTAATAGCACTTGAAAAAAAGCTAGGCTACAGAAAGATCAAGGTACATTAAAGTTATTAGTCATTTTGTGTTTTAGGTCAAAATATAACCACATACTGCAGAAATGAGAAGAGGGACCATAAACTGTGTGTGTGTGTGCGTATGTTTGTGTGTTCCAAGCAGCATAACTAATTCTGACTTCACCGTGACTGTCAGAAGAACCTAAGGGCTGAGAGAGTGATTGTATTTGAACGCCTCTTATGTAATTAGGGTGCTTTTTTTGACTGTATCCCTAAATAGAGGGATTATGCTACAGTTTGGCAATTGCATTATTAAGATATCTTAAGGGTTTAAAAACCCACACAGTACTCTTATGAAATATGCATTTTACATTTTAATGTGCTGAGGAGGAGGAGGTACACAGGCCTGAAGAGGAATTAAAGGGACTTAACACATGCCTTGGAAAACAGTGCAGCCTCATTATGTAATAGTTTGTGTGAGCTGGTCTTAAAAGCCCACATGAAAAGGTGAGTGTGTTTGAATGTGAACCACCCTTGTTTGTGTGTTTTGTTGTCCCACTTGTGGAAGCCGGTGGATGGTTCCCAGCAGATCTAGCAGGATTGCAGATTTATCCTCATATCTGGATGTTAATCTTGTGTAGAATCCAGTGTTGCTGACGGGGAACGTAGTGTGTGTGGCACTTACATCGTCACCTGTTCCTCAGGACACCGACACATGCACACAAACACACGGTTAAAGTCATAAGCTCCTTTGTGCACACAGAATGGCTTTATAGTTCATGCAGCCGTTGGCAGACTGCTTCATTACATAAAAGGGATTGTGACAGTGGAGATACTATTTCTCTACATCAAGTCAGAATTAATTTTCTTATATTACCAATGAATAGCTGCTGGTTTCTTTATGGTTATACGTAAACAAAAATATATAAAAAGCTAACTCTGTGTCTAGAGTTTTGAAATCAATAACTGGACTGTGTTTGCACCATATTGGGAAATCTGTTGCTGCAGTTCTGATGTGACTGTCATTGGCAAACTGTCTGTTTTGATCTGTTCACGTAAGAATATGAGTCACATATATGAGGAGGAGAAGGATTTGGAGAAATTGGAGTTTCCTCCATGGCTGTAGATTTGAATCCTGCCAGTTGAAACTCTGCCATCAAAACTGAGCTGTAGCACTGAACACTTTGCATAGATCATTTTAAGCAGTCAAACATAAACCTGGCTTTCTCAGAAGCATGCTAGAGGAAACTAAATTGGAGGAAAACAGTGGTATAGACCCAGAATCAATGATGAGTATAGGCCTATATATTTGGCTGTGTAGAGAGAGAAAACTGAGACAGAATGGTAAAAAGACTATTATTAGTTCAACAAAGAGAATGTTTACAATTTCCTCTTTTGAAGAATGATGACTCAGCATGTGGAGGAAGTGAGCAGACTGATACTTCCCATCTAACCCAGATCAAATTAACGGCACGGACATAATAACCTCAGCTCTGCGTGAGTTTCAACCGTTGACCTCAAGGTGTTCAAAGTGGTGGCCCCTCCTCTCCGTCATGGGAACAGCCCTCCTCTGTTCAAGGCAGTTTAACGGACCTCAGATGTAGCCGCTGGCAGTCCGTGTGCTGCAGGTTTGTAATCTTTACAGCCGACTGGGCGGGGCCACACCAGTCCATTGAAACCGCTGATTGGATGTTTTTGTTTAATAGAGGCGGGGCTAGTTCAGCAGTTGGTCGAACCGCGAATCAATCAATGTGATTATGCTGCATTCAAGGACTCCTCGTATAATTGTAGAGTCATAAAGAGTGCATTTATTCTACATCGGGGGAAAATAGGTCTAAATTTGCAAGAAAGGCGTACTCTTCCTCGTTCATCTGAACATTGTGTGGTGTTGTGTAATTTAACATAATATATTTACTCAAGTATTGTTTTGTAGCCTATATCTAGAAACAGTTTTAGGAAGGCCGACTTCAACTCTACCATTATTCTACTTTTTACTTGCCATTTATATTTTGACATAAATAGGCCTACCACAAATTTCTGAGGCACACGTTGTACCTTTTTACTCCACTACAGTTCATTGTTAGCAGTTTAAGGGTATTTATTCAAACACACAAGATCGATCAATGACATAGGCCTATGAAAAAATATTTAGACCTATTACTTTATTATTTAAATGGAGCAGTTGATGCATGCCAGCAAACTTGATCAGGGTTGTATCTGCATGGTCAAATGTAGCCTACATAATTTAAATTGCTTTGAATTAAAGTGTCAGCTAAACACATATTTAAACACTGACCCAGAGACTAGCAGGTAAATTACATTAGCTTAACCATTATCAGCTGCATCATCAAGTTGCTATGCACATGCATGAGCAATGCCCACAACCACATATCATAATATACCAATAAGGAGCCATAAAGACTTTGATACTTGCACAAGTCCTTATAAGTATTGTAAGAAATGTATTTTCTATGCATTGTGTTTACATTTTTATATGCTTTTTACATCCTGACAATAATCAGTAAAAGTAAAATGCTCTGGCTGGGCGCCTGTTCACCTTCAACTTGCACAATTGGCTAATGCATATAGCACATATAGCCTGCTGATTCGTTCACAGTGTAAAGTTAGGCAGCTAATTGCCTCATGATGTCTTTGAAAACGCTCTTGTTGAAAACGTTTTAATTCTACCGTAGGCCTACTCTTGCTGCTTTATCCAACCCCTGAGTAAAATAACATTGAGAATGCAGGAGTTGGTTGACTTTTTTTGTATTTAGGTAGACTCAGACTCTTTTGCAGTATTAGGCTGCTGCATGTAGTCCACTGTTTTATCACTTCAAATGAAGTTAAATGTGTCAGAAAGAGGTGCTAGTTAAATTATGAAAATAGGCGAACGATGGTGATGAATAATGTCTCTTTAGGTCCCCCAACTTTATTGAAGTGATGTTAATTGCTGGAGTAACCCTCTGAGTAAGAGACTATTTCAAACCCTATGCCTTTGTGTACCCAACATATCACACATTTATAGCTTTTGCAAAATGTGACTGAGTAGCAGAGGTAGAATGGTGTTGATCAGTAAAGTAGGCTAACAGGTTGAGTATGGCAGCTGTTGTTTTTTCACTGTTATTTCTTGGTAGACCTATCTACCGATCACTCTGTAGTGTAGCCTACTTTAAGTTGTGACTTAATGATTTTTTGAGGCCGCAGCTGTCTGCAAGAACGCTCCAAAGGTGATTCCAATATTTCCTACTGCCCATGAATGCATCACTACCCCTTCGAGTTTACGGTCTCAGCAGCGCTTCGTCAACGTGATCTTGTGTGTCTCCCTCAGAGCAGCGGTGTGGTGTGGTTTCTGAGGAGCGCTCATATGCTTCACTCACACTCTCTTCACACAGGATGTAGCGGCAGAGACAGAGCACGGACAGAAACGGCAGGTTATACTCTGCGATGTGACAAACACCGGTGAGCCAGAAATGACCGCCACAGCGGAGGAGAAGCAGACAGGAGGAGTCCGGCTGAGGCAGCTCACCGCGGGCAGGTCTTGACGGCTGCTCCCGCTGACCTTAGACTCCCTGCACCGCCGCAGCACCGCACAGTTTACCAGACACTGCAAAACTCAACATAGCCGAAATACTCCACAGACCGTCGGTGAACATTGAAAGAGATAATGGCGAGCCAGGGCGACTGCTCCGTGAAGGTTGCGTTGAGGTAAGCCTACGGCGTCTGTCGACTGCCGACCTTAGCAGACCACATTGTGTCTGTGCCTGCTGGCGATCAAAGCATCCCTTCACACCTATAGTCTTATTCTTTCATTTATGTCCCTGCTTTAATCATGCTGTATCTCCTGAACAGAGATGAGTAATACACCTTGTTTTGTAATACATGGGTGGTGGTGCTCTGCATAGTATTGATAAGGCAAAGCATGTGCCAGCACCGCGATATCTCCATATGATTGTTTGCATGTATGGGGGCATAAGTTCTCCACAGCATGAGTCCACTGTTTGTAAGGCGTGCATTCAGTATTTACCATAGGGTGAAGTGACAAGGACAGCTGCAGCCAGGTGCAGGGAGGAGAATGGGCGTTTCTCCCCAAACCAATCTTAGTATTATTATTCTCACATGCAGCAGCTACATGCAGTCTCACCATAAACTATCAATGTTAAGTGAACTTCTTATATGTATGGCTGAATTTTCTCTAAACCCGTTTTCAATACCAGAGCATTTTGCCTTTTTTATCCTGCTTCTGCAGAAGAGTAGGCACAAAGAGAGCTGTGTCATTCAATGCCTTTGTTGAAAATGCACCCAAAAGCTCAGGCAGCAGTACAGAAGCTTTTGGATCCACATCAGAAGATATTAGCAGCCCATCGATTATGTGTGCCAAGACTCAAAGCTGATTTAAAGAGATCATAGAAATGTGCATGTGCTGGCTCTGGATGCCGCTAAAACTGGAAGGCATGGCTGTGGTGTGAGTGTGATGGAGGCTGCGCCTGTATTCATGCCCATTTAGCAGATTGTAGAGCTGAAGGGCTTGTCCGAAAGACTGGCTGTCCTTTAACTCAGACCCTCCCAGACTCTGTCACATGAGCTGGTCCCACTTGGTCACATTAGGGGTCCTTTACAAGCAGGTGTTGTCATAAGCACGGCATTGTACACATGAATGGTCAAAACTGTCATCCTCACATCCTCTTTTATTGTGCAAATGTAAAGCATTTGCAGCAAAGAAGCAGTGAAATTTAACTACTCATCAGTCAGGCCCCCATGGCTTCAACATATTGGGGGTTGAGGTAGGGGGTCGGCCCTGTATGGCAGCAGCCTTTTAAGATGAACCTTACAACCGATGGCCCCATTTCCCCAGGGGAGAATTTAAGAGTCACTTGTCAATCAGCCGCTGAGTAGTGAATCTCCTTTGTGACTGCTCACAGCAGCAACTGTAACAGGAAGTGGGGTGGGTGGCGCTGACAAAAAAGCAAAGAGAAAGGTGAAAAGAGGGTTAGAGAGAGACAGCTGGGGCCTGCTGCTCAGCTGAAGTTATTGATTAAAGTCTGGGAAGCTGCAGAGAGGCTTGTTGACAGAGTGTAAGTGAATGAGTGAAGGTGACAGATATCACTAAGAACATATACACACATGTGCCTGCATCTTCAACTGTTTCTATCTTATTTGGCGATGCAATACTTCACATGATCAGCAGTGTGTGGGAGCATATTTTCATTGCTGTCATCCACTAAAGCCACGTTTATGTCTGTGGCAGATGGATGTCCACCAATGAATCAGGTTCTGCGCGAGGTTTTTCCTTGCTGCTCGATGGGGGGTTAATGTTGAGTCCCAATATTTAATTCACAAGAGTTACTTTAAATCAGTTGAGACAGAACTAGGGGTGGGTATCCCAGGGTAACTCCAAATACAATACGCGAATTGGGCCCATGATAAAGGTAATGTCACGATACAGCGATACTTCGATAACTGATACATGTATAGCACACCTATCATATGATGATACATCATGTTATCTGACCAATGGAAGAATACTAAATACCCCTTAAAAGCGAAAGTGCCACTGTCTTTTTTTTTCTTCTTTATCCCACTGTCAGATTCTTCTTTGGCTACATTAACTTCCGTTCACGTTACCCTCAATCATGTCGTAAGCGCCACCGGACATCTGTTTACAGGGTTGTTTAAAAAGAAAAAAGTCTCCGTATTTGGCACCAGGGATTAAATAAATGTAAACCACGAGTTAGGATGATGATATATTGCCATCGATATTGTGTCTCATCCCGAGACAGAGCTGTTCTTTTTCTTTTGAAAGGGAGCGTTTAAAACATATCTACGCCGTGGGTGGACCCCATTTTATCATGTCTGATCTGTGTGTGTATTTACATGCCCTCTGAGTGCCACCAAGAGTGTCTGTAATTTTGACAGGAAATGGAAAGCCCATAAATAAACACACAGTGAGGAATAACTTCCTGCTGTATAAGCGACGGTTTTCCCAACGACCCCTTTACGTCTTTTTTTCTCTCCTGTATTTTCTGAGAAAGTCGCCCGCTGATAAGAGAGGATGGTGTTTAACTGCTCCCATGTTGTGCAGCCCCTCAGGCAGACCCCAGGTTATAGTCTGTGGGTGCATGTGTGAGTATGTATTTAGAGGGCAATGGGGTTATTGCGAGGGCTGAGAAATGCACACGCACAGACACACACATGTAGTCTGAGTTGCAAGCGTCCACTTCCTGAATGTCTGCAGAGCCTTCCCCTAAACAATGTCCATATAACAAGTGACATGACCTACAAGCCTGCTTTTGGACCAAGGGAAAACACACACACACACACGCACGCACGCACACACACACACACACACACACACACACACACACACACACACACACACACACACACACACACACACACACACACACACACACACACACACACACACACACCCTGCATTGCAGTCAAGTTAAACAGGAAAAGATGCATGTAAAGTAACTCCCTGCTAAGTGGCAATCATTAAATTGTGTCTGGCTTTCTTTTTTATACAGCTGCACTCACTTAAAAGATAAGCTTAGTCTGATGCAAACAAGCTATAAGAAGGGGAAGACTCCTACATTTTCTCCGACTCACTCATTTGAACCCCCACACACACTCTTAATCTCGCATCCACGGAAAGACATACGTGCAGTTTCACTTCCTCCTCCTCCTTTGGTTGATCTAATGTTGAGTGCTGAGTTTTCCCCAGATTAAAAGCTTTATGTTAGGGCCAACTCGAAGCTTGCATGTGCTTCTATTAATGTCTATAACTCAGCTTTTATGTGCGCGCATTAATCAGGTGTAACTTGACATGAGAGTTATATGTTTCCATTCGCATATCGATCCTTCTTCTGCTGTTTCTTTCTGCCGCTTTGCCACTTAGTCATTTCAGACCGACTAGCAACTCTTGACGTCCAACAAAGTGCAAAATCAGCCTCCATATCAGTGTAGACACAGGCACAAAGATAGATCTGTTTAGGTTCTTTGACCTTGTGACTGCTGCCTGATGTCTCACCTAAAACAGACTCATCCGAGAGGCTTTCCTCTCGGTCCGATTTGATCTCTTTCCCCGTAAGAATCAGCTGATCTCGTGCAAATGGAGCACAAAATAATCTGTGTTCTTCCAGACCCGAAACATGAATAATTGTGGTGTTTTGGACGGTTATGACGCAGAATGTTTTGGCTCAAAGGCGATGGGAGCTCAGCTGAGAAAAAATAATTATCTTCTATCTCTCTGCTGTCGTGTCAGAAATAGAACTTTGTAGAAAACACAAACGTTTTTCATAAGTCATCAGTAAGAGGACTGCAGACTTTTGCCCCCTCATGACCAAAACACCGGCTTCAAAACAAACCAGAAGCAGCAGAATACGACTGCGGAAGGGCCCCCCCTCACAGCTGGTACACAAAGGCTTTATTTGGGAGGTTTTTGTTGTTGGACGTTTGTCCTGTGTCGGCTACCAGTCTCGCCTGTTTCCTGTAACAGTTTGCCACATAAGCTCTGTCTGGGTTACACACCTCCCGAGGGGGTTGCCTTTAAAAATGGCTGGTGGAAAATTGTGTGTGTATGTTTGTCTTTGTGAGCATGCGATCGTCCTACAGTCGGACAGGTCACAGGTTAGTGCTGTATTTAATCTCCCCATGGGTGCATTCTTACACTTAGTCCCAACCCACAGCCCCCAGCTATAGTGAAAAGTGAAAGCTGTTTGACTTTGTTGCAATGACTCGGCACTGAAGTTGCTTCTAATCAGTGATTTAAGCGTGATCCAAAGGAAGAGGAGCAGGAAAAACCCGACCGAGCACACGCCCAAATTGCCTGTCCACAGCCTGGGCATCACTTCCTCCAAACACCGGCCTGCTAGTCACATGCTTTCTGTTGTTTTTCTTCAAGCCCCTTTCATCTCACACTTGTATGTGAATGTCTTTTATGGCAGCAGTAAAGACGCTGTCTCTCCAGAACTGCTTAGTAACAGGAACAACATGGGTACATGTTTGAACCTCATGTACAGAAAGAGGAAACATTCATGATTAAGAGTCTGACAAATTATCAATACAGTTATATAATGTCATCATGTGATACAATGATTGTGTCACTGGTGCCAAACACCGTTATTTCAATGAAAACAAATATGGTGCTCTGATCAGATTTCCCTGGCAATTTGACTCACTGCGTCACTACTTTCTGACCCCTCACAGTGGCACTTATGACAGGGATTAGGGTAACTTGAATAGAAGTCAATTGGCCATAGAAGAAGTTGACAACATGATTAAAAAAGAAGAAGAAGGTATAATGTTGGACAGCGGTGATAAGAATGTAAAGGATGAAGTGTGATAAGAGGTAAAACTCACACCAAAGTGCAGTGAATAAATCAACATGAATGAATCCTGCACTTGACATTTTTAGGGACATTTTGAATTCTTCATATAATCCGATCTCGTGACATATTATATGATTGTCTTGCAGTATATCAATTGTTGCAGAATCGCTGTTTTGTGATATTTTTATCGTATGTTATAGTATTGTATAGTATCCAATGTTACCCTGCCATTCCCGCCTCTAGGCATGATGGTGTTGTTTTCCAGAGTAACACTAGGTGTTTAGTTCAGGGCCTGCTAGTACATGTTGCATAATCACGCTTTTAATCGCATTGTGTCCAAGGAGGTGAAAAGGTCTGCTGGACAAAGAAGTGACTGAGGTTGCCGAGCTACACTTCTTAATCCTGGTTATACGAACAACAAATCATCCCCTCTTAATGACACATCTGATGGCAGGTGTACAATAGAGTCCTTTGGAATCAGGATAGTGGTGCTGGTTATATAGTTTACAGGCTATAGACACATAGATGCCCCCATAACGAGACATGGCATGGGCTTTGGCATGGAACTAAATTGTGCAACTGCTCTGTTGCTGAACTTCTCCCTGTAAAGTGTAACAACCTCCCAAATGGTGTTGCTGCTGTTGCAGAATGACTTCCTGCGAGGCTGTCGCTGTACTATCCACACTTCCTGTTCACTTCCTGCTTTGTCATCTGCTGATGAGCTTGCTGACACAGTTAATACTGAATCATCAGTGAGTCTATATAACTCAGACAAAATGCGACCTCTGAATTAAATCATTAAATTATGGTGTATCTTTGTGTGTTCTGTGGCAAAAAATGCTTGTTCTTCCTGTCCCAAAAATGTATATACATATTGATCTAGTTTGCTAACTAAGTAACGGCACGTCATCTCAGACTTCCCTCTAAATGCTTGCCTCATCCTTTTATTTTCTCTTGCTCGAGCGTGACTGCACTGTGAGCAAAATAAAGCGTGAAACTGTGACCAAAAAGCTGGAATTTCACCAGCTCTCTCTCCCCCTCAGCTCCTTCCTCTTCTGTTCGCCCACTCCTGCACGTGCACACACACAGAAACATACAATCCTGTGTTTATTTGCATTCATCCAGACAGAAATGAAAGGCTGCTCAGTCTGAACATTTGCATTTATTCTGTAATCGGGGCCTCATCATAAGTCAGCTGGAGCTGGCCTCAAAACAGTCCTTTTTTTATAATCAGTCGTGCTGCTGGGACTTAAGAAAATGATTTTTTGGGATCACAGTAATGTTTAATTTCCACATTCTTTAGCTTTATTGAGAGTTTAAAAAATCTCTGTGGTCTGCATATTTTTGATGAGCTACATAGCCAAGTTTGTGTTGACATTGTTGTGGTCACTTAGAAATCACTGTGTGAGGGAGGGGTATGAGGCCCTTTAAACAGCACCTCTCGGTCGAGCGTAGACAGAGGACACACTGTGAATGAGTCTGATGTCACTGCAGGTCTTTGTGCTCTCTGCTGAGTTTGCACTCACACACCAAAAAGATAAAGACACACTTAGCAAGCGCAGAGAATTGAAGGGTAAATGCGGATGAAGAAAAGGCGATATTTTCAGATAGTTCGGTTGACGGCAAGGGTGCAAGAGAAAGTGGTTTGTAGAGTCCATTTTCAGATGTCTGCTTTGTTTTATAAACTGCTCTCCCACTTCAGAAAAGAGCAATGCTTCCTGCAATTCAACACAACAAAAACAAAGTCAAATCAAAGAGGAAAAGAGACAGAGGACAGTGAGGGTGGGGGGTTGGGGTGGTGGGATTGGGGGTGTCCGGCGGCAGAGTGGAAAAAGGAGCAAGTGTGTCGTCTTTTGTCAAAAGGACCACTGTAGCGTGCAAATATGAGCTCCTAGCCAAACATGCAATGACTGTGTGTGTGTGCGCCATTCGTGTGTATGAGCCTGTGTGTTTGTGTATGTCTGAGCATTGCGTGTATGAATAATTCGGGCACAGCTGCACGTGGCTGCCATATTCCCGTGGAGGGAGGAAGAGGCAGAGAGATGGAGCCCTCAGGTGTTGTGTCTAGACTTTATAGAGTTGATGTACTTCCATGGTTTGATGTTGAATCTTCTTTCTAAGCATTATAAAATTACATTGTCTCCACAAACTAGAGATAAAAGATGACCTGCCAGTAAACAAGTAATAAGAGTGGGAAATTCAAGAACTCCTCTTCCTGTTTCTCTATTTTATTTATCCCTTTATGTCTTTGATTCCTCTTTAATCATACACCCATCTTTCCCTAAAACGATTTTCTGAAGCACTGGGTCTAAGAAGAAGGTCTATGATTCTGTGGCAGAGCTTAACTGTGCTCTGTTTCTAAAAGTGTCCATCTGAAGTGGATTTATTCATATTTTCAATGTTTATCCTCCTGAATTCATTTAAGGGAATTTATTCAGTCTTGCATGCCCCAAATTGGATTTAGGCAGAACAGGAAGTGCACACATTATGGACAAGACAAAAGATGGGGAGAATTTAAATGTGTGCTCTTGTGTGTTTGTATATGCTGTCAGTCAGTACGTTTACATGTGCAGTTAAGTCCAGTTACTGTTATAGCTCGATTAGACCTTTTAAATAGACTTGTCCCAGCACCAGCTCTGAGGGAAATATGTCCAACTTATGGTGTCCCCCGACTAAAGACTTTTTAAGACTAAGTCGAACCGGATTTATAAAATTTTGCTCATCGCCGTCTGATTGTTGAATGGCTTTTTTTCCCCGCTCATTCATATTCTCTTTTGCATCATCAGAGATTAGCAACATAATCAAACTATTTGTGTTCTATACTTGGAGTAACATTTTATTCTATAATAGGACTTGATTCATAACTATAACGATATTACACATGTCCAATACAGAAGGCACACACACTGACGGGCTGATTCAACCACCACAGCAGCCACGATCTATGCATCTGTCAGACCACCGACAAACAATGAAACAATATTTACGGTCTTTTGACTTGCTGTTTGAAGATTTACTGTACTCTCCTGACCATAATATTCCAACAAAAAAACAGTCCTGCTGCAATCCAGTGAAAGGTTTACACATTACATCCATAAAGATCCACGGATTGGTTTAAATGTAACGCCGCTGTTTCGCTGACCTTTCAATGATAACTCACTTGGCCATTGACAAACCTTGATACACTGTTTACAGCTTATAGTAGCCAATGAAAGCCTGAGTTAAAAGGAGGTGCCTGCCCGCTGTTCTGATGTATCTGTATCCGGCCAATTGCACATGACTGTGCTAAGGACTGACGTTTCTTTTAGCCAATTCTGAACACATGGATATACTGCTTTAATCAATACTTCGGGGTGATTTATTCATGCACACACACTAAGGAGATTGATTTAAAGTACGACTGGTTTTCAGAACTGCATTAAAAGTATTAATAAGTTGATATTTATACCAAGAGAGCCACTGAGTTATGATTTATCTGGAGAAAACAGGCAAATCTTTGGAAAATTAGACAGTGAACATCCCCATATAGCTGGAGTAGCTATTGTCATACTATAAAAACACTAGAAGACTAGATCATAAATTTAAACAGGAGTGTTCTTTTCAAACAACTATCAACATTAACAGTAACTGGAAAACATATAAGAGTTTGATTTGTACTCAAGGCAGACGATGGAGCAAACCTTGTTTGATCACGGATGAGCCCCCATTTGTTACAAATTGGCTCCTATTCGTAACAAAGAAGGAAGCTCACACAAACATCAGCGTTTTAAGTGTTTTTATTTTTGCCATTGACTCAATCAAAAAGTCAGAGAAATATATAAATCTGAAAGATCAGTAATGTAATGTGTGTATGGATAAGTGTAACAGTGTGTGTGTGAAATTAAGGTAGAAAACAAAAGAAGCTTCAGGTAGGGAGCTGGTGTGTTTGCTGGCAGTCGAATCTTGTGAATGAGAGAGGCCCCATTATCTGATGGTTCCAAAGATTATTTTGCCAGATTCTACCGTGTTGTGACGTTGATGTTAACCTCCCCGATCTGCTCGGAAGACGACCAGGGTCGCCCCGTTTTTGAAATCGTAAATATTAAACGTGTTCAATATTTACGATCAGAAATCCGGTTTTGTGAGGAAAACACAGAGGACGGCCGAGCAAGGACTCTGTGAATTATCACGTGGAACGGAACAATAGCCAGGTGGGCTTGATTGGCCTAACGACCCCTCGCTGCACTCATGATCTGGAGGCTACATAGAAAGCAAGAGTAAATCTATCCAAAATGCATAGGTGTTTTAGTTGGACTTCGAGAAATTCGACTTGGTACGATTTCAGTCGCACAAACATGTTTTGTGTATTTTCGAAGTCTAATTTAAGGCAGACTAACATACCAAGTCAACTTTTTTTTAATCATGTATTGAGTTCATACTGTGTAGATATGAAAGGGTTGTGTGTGTGTGTGTGTGTGTGTGAGACCAGCTGGTCCGTAATCACCTTCAGTGCTAAGTAGCTTAATCACTGTGTTTGTGTCTCTGAGTTTGTTTGTCTTATTGTTTGTAATTGAAGAGGAAGACAGAAGGATTTAAAGCAGCTGACTTCAGCACAAAAATTAACTATGGGTACACAAATGAATTTACTTAATTTAGTTTGACCCAAAAAACATTTGTTATCCAGTACTAAGGTTTTAATAGCTAGCAAAACCAACATTCTCATCAGCCTTAGCTGTACTCTCTGGGTTAAGGGTTTATTAGCATCTTAGCATGCTAGCATACTAAACTAACACAATGAAACATTAAACCAGCTAAGCATCAGCTTGTTAAAACCGCCACTGTAAGCACATTAGCATGCACTTATTAGCATTTAGCTCATACCACAGCTCTGCCTTTAGCTGTGAAGAGTAGCTAACATTCTTCTTTCAATTCTTCATTGAATGGCTATTTCTGCTTGTTTAAAATAATTACACACAGATAAGACATTTAATGTCACAAGGAAAAATAGGGAAGTCGAGCTGTAAGACACCGGCTAGACTGTTAATGCATGGCTAAGCTAGAGGCTAAGCTGATTCTGTACTGCAGGGGAAAGAAGCTAATTAAACCCAGCACGTATTTATTTACATCACAAAGCTACCGAGAAGGTATGCTAAGCAGGTTGTAAGAAGATATAAAGTGTTTCTAAATAATAGTGGAATAATTCTAAGGCTCTGAATGGTAAGAAAAAGGATTATTGTCTTTACTTAGCTATTGTCTTATTCTATTCAATTCTGCCAGGTAGACCAGCAGTTTAAGATAGCCAAAACTGTAGTCTATATTATCTTGTAATCATAATTTCAAGGATATAGGCTTTTGAAAAAAAAAAAATCTCACAAATTTGCATCTCTGAACAGAATATTTTAGAAGAATATGTGTGTTGGCTTGTACCTAAAATAAAAGGTAGGTCATCAACCCCTGGCTAATGTAGCATTCCCTCAGACATACAGACATCGTGGCTTGCTGCATAAGCACTCATGCTGAATCCCGTCTGACAGAGTAGGAGGCTGGGCCGGTGATAATGCTAACCAACCCTCCAGGGACGCAGACAGACAAGCAGAGTCATGGCAGCAGTCTGCAGCTGAGCAGGGTATATGTGGGGATAAAGGTGAACACAGCACAAGGCTGATATGTGTTTGTTTTACTGGCAACCTTTATATCTCTGAATATTCCACCACAACATACAAGTGTTGTGTGATCGCCACATGTCATATGGTTATCTGTGCTACAGTTGATGTCTTTTTAGGCATGTGTAAAGTATCATTTAAGATGAATAAGTCGTATAAATACCCGTGTGATTTTCAGGTCTAGTACATGTGAAATGGAAAGAAAATGTAAAAAAACATCACTTCATATGTATCTTCAGATATTTTCTGTTTGTGTGGTGATGTTCTAATTTGACTAGCTCATGATGCTAAAAGGCACTTTGGTTAAAAAGAATCCAGTATCCAAAAACAACAACACAAATCCTTTTTTAACAGCAAGTTCATTTCCAAGTTAATTGGCGTAAATCATAAATTGAGTGGCACCTTTCTGACCTTGACAAGGCCATCTGTCATGTTGGAAAGAAGCTAATTTGGTTCTTTCTTTTGCCTCCACCTCCCCCCATCGAGCAGCAGACAGAGCAGACGAAGGGGGAGAGACAGGGGGAAATGAGTAGGGGGGTGAGGAACTGGGGTGTGGATTGACCCAGAATCAGATCTATTGATGCGAACTGATGTGCCCTTGTAACAATGAGAGACGCTCATCTGAAATTGAATGATGATTAGGCTTTGACAGCTGTGAACGGTTAGATTTTTATTAATGAGATAGTTTCTGCTATCAATACTGTGATGGTATACGAACTGTGCTGGATTTACATTTCCTGATTCACTCTTGTTATGGCACACTTTTTACCATCCTTAAAATGTGTTGTATTTGAAGGTGAATACCAAAATCACATCTGTATATTAAAGATTTTTAAATATGGTAAAGAGTGTGTTGTCTTAGTCAAATGCTTGAGGGATAAATGCTTCTGTATCAGCAGGCAATAGTCTCCAACATTCATCACAAGCAAGTGGGCACTGGGTAGGCAATGCCGCTCACGTTGAGCAGAGTTTTGATGATCAGTCTTTAATGTAGTTGCCAGCAATATGTATTCTCCTATTGATTTTGCGGAATTGTCCTTATGTGTTGTGGTGAATGATATGAAACCAGAAATAGTCCCCATTACTAAAGACTTCTGTTTCTGCACACTCCATGGCTCCAAACGGAGTATTTAGAGTTGTCATTGCATGTCTAATACACACAATATCCTGATGTGTGGGACAAGTATGAAAGGAAATTCTGGAAAATGTCAGGACCTGAATGTCCTCAACTGTCAGAAGGTTTTCTTTAATTATGTGTTATGTGGGCCTATTACATGTGCAGCGTTTAAAGCCAATGGCTAACATCTCTCACAGCTGATGTGTTTACCACATTGTGCAATAATCAAATGTCATGTGTAGCCATGTGACAGGTTTCCACACAGCTCTGTCCCACAATATATGTGAAATTTAAAACCCTGTGTACCACATTACCCACTCTCTTAAGTCTGGGCCTGACTCCTCATTTTAGCTTTTATATACTGTCTTTTTGTTGTCACAGTAAATGGATTTCTTGTTTTTAAGAGCCACAACAAGAGCAAAGAGGAAAATGAGGCCGCTGGTACATATTTCTAGAGACCTTAAACTTATGAAGACACTTTTATTTCTTATGAGCTAAATTCCTGATGGAGATGATGTGAGATTGCAGCTCAGTAAGTTGATTTTTCTTGAACAGTTGACCGGGCTCTTTCCAAACAATGTAGGACAGCTTCGTTTTTAAAGTCCAGCTCAGTTAAGAAAACGCTCATGTCAACATGGATGAACCAGTTCGCTCGTTTGTGCTTCAGCTCATGCTAACACACCCAGTCAAACCAATGAGCACAATACATGTGAGCCCTGATCCAGTTTATCGCTTGTTAGCAATCGTCAGCAGCGCCTCGGGCTACAGGGCTGCCAGTCTGTGAGGTTTGTCCATAGATAAGGTTGATACAAAGGCTATGAAGAGGGGTTTGCATGTATTGCATGTTGCATGTATCAGTGTGAGTGCGGTGGTGAAGACTGCTGGGGCAGCACCAGATGAGAGTGGGAAATTACTTTACAGCCAAGTCTAGGAAGCAGGAAATATTCTTTATAAATGGAGAGGTTGAGTCCATAGCATAAAAAAGTGAAGAATACCGATGCATTTTTCTGAGAATAAAGTCGTAGTGTTGAAATGCTAGTTCTGTAAGTCATCACACAGAACATGGAAGTGGCAAATATTGTTCATCAGTTCAACAATCTGATGGGAAACGCCCATAAAAAATGTCCTGAAGCCAGAGAGAGTCGTCATTGTCTTGTTTTATTCGACCGGAATCCAAAATCCTTTCATACATTTAAAGACCGTCACCTCATGTTTTTTTAAGCTTACATTGTCAAGAGGATCTTGATGTGTTTGGAGGATTTGGATTTTGAACTTAAACAGTTCTATAAGAAGTTGAGCAAAAAGATCTGATGTGAAATTGTCACTTAAAAATACGCATGTACTACCACATGAGACAAGAAGGAATAACAAGACAAATGATACATACTCACAACTGAGCAGCTAGAAATGTTGAACATTTGACTGAAAAAATGATGCATTTACGTAGCGGGTAAACTGAAGACCATCGTCTATTGTGTGACAAATCGAAGAATCGGTTCAGCTCTAGCTTGCATAAAAAAATCATCCATTAGGATAATTCCTCATCACTATCTTATAGTAAGAGCATTGGTCCTCATCTGACTGCTGACACACTGCAGCAGGCTTGATGCTCTGGGAGAATTGGCACATGTTCATCATTGTGGCGACAGACACCAAATGGAAGTGGCAGAAGGTGTCGACTGAGTCCGCCTGCCACTACCTGGGCAAGCCAGCTGTCCGTGCCCAGCGCCATGCAGCCTCTTGTGGCCGCTATCCCACTCCTCTACATATTCTCATACATTTCCTGCTTGTGTAATATTCCCCTTACTTTCACATTGACATATTCCACACTTAGTCAGCTTTCCTCTTCTGTTACTCTATGCATCGCTGCCTCAGTTCATCCGAGTGTTCCTCATTAATGCATCCTCTTCCCGAGCTCCCACCTGAGACAGACATTTACTTTCTGAACTCTGCAGGAGAGGGGTCAACACTAGCTAAAGCAATTTCTGAACTCATTCACTTTCATCTGATGCCTTAGTATTTAATTCATGGCTAAACACGGCCTTAGCCTGCCAGGGACACAGCACAGTCAGGTGCCCTTTGCTTATTTCTGCCAACCCCTAAGAGTGTTGGACCTGGATGTGAACTCAGTACTAGTGTGTGTGTGAATGAATCTGTGTGTGTGTGGCTAACAGTCCGTTACCCTGCTGTGATGTTTGTCCCATGTGGAGAATTGGAGGCCAAAGGGATAGACAGATTTTATAGTGAATGGCCTTCTTCCTGATGCATTATGGGAGTGTGTGTGCAGTTATTTCAATGCACACACATACTTAACTGATTACTATAAGAGCACTCTAAACGACATTGGGGTGGGGTTTCTTAGATGGATTGTGTGGACCAGCAAACAGATGGAGAGATGAGAATGTCAATCAGAGGTAGAGAGATAGTTGTTGTTGTTTTTATGAGCAGAATCACTGCAGACAGCTCATTCAGAAAATCAATGGGAGGACTGATTAAATGAGCAGCAGAAACAGAAATCCTACTGTGGCTCAATAATCAAAAATGGTGCCCTTCAGCTACTCTGGGCATGTGTTTGAGTGTTGCAGTAAAGAATAGGTTTTCACAAATGAAAGATGTATGATAGGAGATGTTAATGAGTTGCTCCTGGTGGCATAGCTGTCAGTGTTTGAATGTGTTTAGATGTACTCCATGACAATAGGCCTTACAGGGCAATGGCATTATAAAGATTGTTTGGAAGAGTGAATGCATATGTAGTTTAATTTAAACTGAGACTGTAACCATGGTCAACATTGTTCCAGTTAGCATTAGCATTTGGCACAACTCTGTGCCAAAGTAACACAGCACAGAGCTGCTAGCTTGGCTGCATACTCTTGTTATGTTATTATACTGTATGTGACATTTCAAGTCATGTTTCAAA
Organism: Tautogolabrus adspersus; assembly: GCA_020745685.1. Classification (NCBI taxonomy): domain Eukaryota; kingdom Metazoa; phylum Chordata; class Actinopteri; order Labriformes; family Labridae; genus Tautogolabrus; species Tautogolabrus adspersus. The sequence goes on from CM036538.1 coordinate 15,408,670, forward strand.
ATAGAGTTTCATGTTTAGTTTAGTTTTTTACTTCTGAGATTATGCATGGCAGATATAAATCGGCTATTTAGAAAAAGGAAACTCCCATATTATAGAGAACAAATGTTAATGTATTACATACATAATAATAAACAATCTTAATCATTGATCTTAAAACAAATGTACTTTTTCACATCCATTCTGTTTTGTGAATCATTTGTCAAACTGTTTTTTTCTCCCAGTTTTGATCTTATCAGCCACTGGTCTGCCTGCCCTCCCTCGGCCGCTGCACCTCTGGGCATCTCTCATTTCATGCCACAGTCACTGATATACCCAGAGCTCCTAACCCAGAATAAGCCGAGCCAATTTCCTGAGTTCTCAGGGCTTTTCATGTCAAACGTGACAATCTTCATGAATCGCCGAAGGCCAATCCCCCTCTTGTTCTCGTTCTCGTTTTCCATCTTTTTCTTGTTCACACTTTCTTTCTATTTATTCTGACTCTTTTAAGAGACAGATACAAAGAAAGATCGATAAGAATACAACAGAGCTTAATAGGCTCCACCTTGGTGCCTTTTCAGAGGTTTTGTATATCGGATGTACAGTGAACAGTGTAAGGATGCCATAACATGCTGCCAGGACACTCCTAAATACCTCCATAGAGTGACACTTTTTCAAAAAGATATCAGGGATTTGAAGGAATAAAACACAACTGTTAAGCAACCTAGAAGAAGAACATTAATTTAGGTGATGATTATAAAATGATTTCCAAAAAGGGTCAAAGATGTTGTCAGTGTTTTTAATTTGGCCAGTGGCCGGTGTCCTTTGTTGCAGGTTCTCAACTGTCTCTATCCTATTATTTTATCTCTGAAATCAACCCATAACATCCACAGTTTTTACATTTCTTATTCAATCATTTTAACTGACCCTAACATCCTTTTTTATTTGGTGAAATATACATTCACCCAGAGTCATTTCCAGTCAGAAGTGTCATTGTAGTTTGCTTTAAAAAAAATGCAAAGAAAAAAATACTAGTATGTTTTCATGATCTTTTTTAGGCTTGGTTGTAAACTTCTTCTTTTTTTTAAAAAACATTTTCTGCTGAGATATTTTGTTCCTGTTGCTATGGGAACAGGGCATGGACATGCTCCCTTTGACAGTGCTATGCCAGACACAACAACACATTCAAGTTCAGTGAGCCTGTCTGTTTTTATTCCTGGTTAATTTAAGATAATTGTTTTAAATGTCTTGTAATCAGTCTCTAAAATGCTTTAATGGACGTAACACATACACATCCCTTCCTTTTACGCCTGTTTGGAAATGTTACTGTTATAGAACAACTGAAAGAAAAAAATAGCTGATTCTAATTCTTTAGTGCAGACAACCACCCCTACACATAGATTGCTGTGTCACTTTTCTTAATCCTAATCTGAACTCATGAGAATGACAAAGCACGGTACAAGCAAACACTAAGGTCATCCAGATGGAGACAGTGTCCTGCTGTTTATGTAATCTCTGCTGTGCTGGCTGCGTGAAGTTAATCTCTTTCGGAAAGAGGAAGATAGTTCTTTCAAATTATGCTACATTACTGTGGTTTTGTTGTAAGATTATCCTATAGGTTTAAATGTGGTCATGTTGCAACTGGTCATCTGTTTGCTGTGTTCTTATAAATATTCAAGGCTTTGAGTTTGGCAGTGTTTCAAGAAAACATGTATTCCTTCTCATTTGAAGATTAGCCTGAGTGATTTGTTTCATAAATGGATCCCTGCTGGAGATGTTTGTGCATTATTTCACTGCTGAGTTCCATTAGGGTTTATGAGAAGTCGAGCCTGTGATGTGTATGTGGAGCCAACACCCTGGCAGCTTGACAGTGTGGCAGGGCTGCGGTGCAGAGAAGTCAGCAGGGATGCATCCTGAAGCAGTTTGGAGAACCACCGACAGGCACAGACAGGCTTGGAATTAGAGGGGAACACCTTTTCAAGTTATTCAGAAGCATTATTAAGAATGGTTTTGACGTGTTATGTATGTAACAATGTTTTCTCAAAAGTTTTTTTTTGGAAATGTGTTTGATCTTGTCAAGTTATGTGCTCTATCTGGAGTCTTGATTACATAAACGCAAGAGGCAGGCTTCCCATAATTAATGATAAACTTACAAGGAACATTTTTCTTCCATCGTAGACTTTGTTGTGCATTATTGAACCATTAGAAGATATTGTGTACAGAAAAATGTTGGTTTTGTATTGAGCAGACACAGACAGTCTCTCCACACTATGGACTCTTTGCACAGAGGAAAGGAGGTGTGTGAAAGAGGTAGGGAATAGAAAGGATGTGATGACAGGTTGTACAGTTGTCTCTCTTTCTGTGTGGTTATTAATGAGTGGGGTGACAAAAGAGGGATATCAGGTCACACAAGTTTTTATAACACAACCTTGTCAGCCCATTTGGGGAAGTGAGGACAGAATCAACAAAGGACAGAGTTTTGTTTTAGGATATTACAGACACGGTGCATCTACTCATTTTAGAGAGAAAAATGTCGTTATCAAATCATATTTGCCATAATAGAAATTGAAAGCAGTATTGCAGAATTTGTAACAAACTTTTTTCAAGACTTTGCTATTTTTTATGTTCTTGGAGATATTAAAAGGTGTTTTTTTTTCAATGTGGGGTCAGCTGAACAAGCTGAAGTAACACAATGTTTACTGTCACCCTAAATTGATAATACAGTGAATGTATTTGGAAACAGTTGCTTTCTTACGCATTCAGAAAATGCAGAGCAGTGTTTGCATTCATGTTCAGTCTTTGGGCCAACTAATGACTGCAAGCCTGATGTTGTTTTTGTTCTATTTTGGTCTCCACCAAATCCACAGGAAATACATGGATCTGTATGATTTCCAGCTATCTACTTAATTTTAATGGCTTGAATTTGTTGTAGAGCATGTAGCATAAAAACATTGTTTCAGAGCATTTTTACTACAAAATAGCTGGCGGTGCGTTTACAGTAAGTTGCATGGCATAGAACCAAAACAATGAGCTGAGAGATAGTAAAATGCTCTTTTGTTTGGGGGAGCCTGCAGAGGAAAATTCGAATGTTGCATATTTGAAACATTCAGATGTGTTTATTTTTTGTATGCAGACACTTAAAATATGAGACAAGTGAAAGGGAACAAGAAGATGGGCTGATGAATCAGGATACTTAGTTCTCTGATCCTCAGCATTGAGAGGATATCGGGGGATTTGGGCAATGATCTGAGATCAGCGCAGTCCCTGCTTGGTTAACCCTGATGCTTAAAGCACAAAATCAATTCTAATTTACAGCCTCCCTATGCAGGCTTTATTGTGTGTAGAGAACCATGTTTACACTGTCCTTCCATCTGCTGATCATTCCCTTTACAGCACAGTTAGTCACCTGTGGAGCGTTCATTGTCTACCTGTCAGCACAGCTTTTCCTGGATGCTATACGCTCACTGTTGAGCTTCTTGTCAACAGTTATTGGATCTTGTGGGGGGGTCTGTGTGTTTGCATTTAAAACAGTTGTTAGGTAAAATAAACTGATGGATATGCATTGTTTCTATTATGAAGGCAATATTTGATGGTTAGAAAGAAAGAGAAGCAGACAGGGAGGAAGTAAGGCAGAAAGGAAAAGTCCACACAAGCGATTAGTCTGTGCTGTTATCAGGGGGAAAAAAGGAAATGGAACAGGGCCCCTGTGCTGCGTCTGCCATTCAGGCTTTTGTCCTGGTAGTGTGTTTTCACTGGCAACAAAGTGAGGGACAAATCAGGCCAAGGTGTGAAGAGGAGGAGGACAGGAGCAACAGTAATATAAGAGGAGTAAAGTCGTGTTTTCCTGTATAGTAATGATAAAGCATAAAACACACTGTAAGAGGGAGGAATCATGTTGGTACTATATACTCTGATTTATTTATTATTATTTTTTTAAAGAAGATGAGTAGATAAATGGTCGGAGTGTTACAGGAAGTAGCTTCCTCTGTTGGCTCTGTGCCAGAGGAAAGACAACAGAAACACTCACAGCTCGAGAGAATACAATTAACTCTGTCTCTGTGTGTGTGTATGTGTGTGTACGGTGTCTTTTCTCAAGTGTTTACATTAGGGAAATGAGCTCTTTGGCCATCAGCCGCCTGTTCTTTGAAGGTTCAGTGAGCATAAACACACACACATACATACACACATAATAATGCGCACAGCACACACAGGCATTACTGGCACTCGCTGTTATTGGCGGCGATCACAGTGGGACGATTTTATTATTACTCTGGGCTTGTGGGTAAGATACTTGGCATTTGGTCCTGGCTATTTCTTGGATTTTGATTGGATAGCAGGTGAATGGTTGAATCTTAAAGTGGGTATAATTGTATAATATTGGGTAATAATAGCATTTTGAAATTTGCAATTTGAACACCACTTGACACATATTGTACTTTACTGGTGTAAGCAAAAACAGAGGAACACACAAGCAGTCATTACACATTAGAAGTCCCCGAGCAGTGTGTGCAGTTCCCAAGGAAACCGAACTCTCTTCAAACGAGCCAACTCAGGGAAAACAATAACAACTGGAAAGCAGATTTAAGACTAAGACTGTTTCTTTCTGTTAGTATTCTAAATCTCTGTCCACAGTGAAAATAATGTGTTACGAATAAAAACTTTTTCTTTATTTTTAAGAGCATTCTTTACAGCATGGCAAGTGATGCAGCATGAAAAAAGCCTTTTTAGTGTAACTATAAATAAAGTATCCTCATCAATATAGCATTCTGTAGGAATTACACCCCCCCAACCCCCCTCCTGAATAAATCACTTTCCCATTTGGCCCATTCTGGTCAAAGACAACCCTGCATTAATGTAGTATAGATCAGAATGAAAATCCTACTCAAAATCAAACGATGTAGAGAGGTAGAGATATTTAGTTTTGTCACACATTGAAAGACTTCAAACATTCTGAAGACAGCAGTCTTATAACGGCTGTAAATGTCAGATGAGGACCTCAGATAACTAATTTATCTGCATCAATGACTTTTGCTGCTGTCAGGCTTTCACATATAGCTGTAACGTTGTGTGTGTGTGTACTGGCTTGTGTGCATATTTACTTGTCGTGTTTTTTCTTCAATCTAATTAGCACTATTGGGTTTGATAATCTTTGTAATGAGTGAATTCCATTAGGGGTTGTAGAAAATGAGTGTGTGTGTGTGTGTTTGTGTGTGTGCTTGTGTGTGTGTGTGTGTGTTGTTTTGCTTTCTTTTTGTTCCAGGGACTGCTTTGTCCCTGTGCCATTTTAACCATATTCCTCTTAGTGTTCAAAGATGAGGCAAGATAGACATCTAAATTTCTGCATCAGTGATCCTCAATCTGCCTCTCTGTGTTTCTCTCTCCTTCTGTTTCATACAGACATTTAATCGCTCTGCTTTTGGCTATTTTTAGCTGCTAAATGCCTTTTAGTGAGTCTGTAGTCTGAGTCTGGATCTTTGTGTGTGTGCTGTGTACTGTGTGTGGGTGAGAGAGTCATTTGATGGATCAATGTTATGGATCCCATCTTTTGTTGGTGCAGCTGGCTTAAACGTCCATCTACCAGCTGAGCCCCGTGTGTGTGTGTGTGTGTGTGTGTGTGTGTGTGTGTGTGTGTGTGTGTGTGTGTGTGTGTGTGTGTGTGTGTGTGTGTGTGTGTGTGTGTGTGTGTGTGTGTGTGTGTGTGTGTGTGTGTGTGTGTGTGTGTGTGTGTGTGTGTGTGTGTGTGTGTGTGTGTGTGTGTGTGTGTGTGTGTGTGTGTGTGTGTGTGTGTGTGTGTGTGTGTGTGTGTGTGTGTGTGTGTGTGTGTGTGTGTGTGTGTGTGTGTGTGTGTGTGTGTGTGTGTGTTGTGTGTGAATTGATTATTTATAGCTGTTCCATTTCTTCTTCCTGTGGCTCCCTGACAGACTGTCATTGTTTTTGTTTGTATATGTTTGTGTATTCTGATGTGATGTCAAGCCTTTCCTGAATCTCGTCATACTGTCATGGGGAGGTTTCTCTACTCTGTGATTAGGGGGTAGACACTCAGAAGAAGAAGGTAGGGCACCAAATGTGTACACAGATTTTCTCATGCAATATGTGAAGCAGCAGCTGAAGTAAAGCTTTTTTCTGTCTGTCTTGAATCAATCAGTTTATTGTTGAGAGTATGAACATTTCTGACCATTGACTATTGCCTTGCCCGACTCTATGGAGGCCTAGGGAAAAACACACAATCACACTCATCGGTGTTTCTGTTTGATACATGTCTAAAATGTTCCAGCAACTATCAAAATGTTGAGGTATTTACTTGTCAACCAACATATTACATAAGTAAGACATCAGGGTCTGTTTAGCTATAGTCTATAGGACTGTGAAGGCACTACACATAAAAATGCCTCTTCAACTTTCTTACATACAATGAAAGACACTTAATAATCCATGAAGGCCACCATTAAAATCCTCCAACATACATTAAAGCCTTCAGCCATGCTACAGTAGCAACTCTACACTGCTGTATGCTCCTGAGGTACAGCATTGCTAGATGCTAATGTTAACATCCCATTATGACCCACTGACAATGCTTACTTGATGTTTAGAATACATCATGTTTACAATGTCCATCATCATAGTTTAGAGTCAACATGCAAACAATTCCTAATTACTAATCACAAAGAGCTGAAGCTGATGATAAATTAGATAAACAAACTTGTGTTCTGTATCTGGAATAGAATCTGGAATGTAAACCAAATTGCTGAATTGGTGTCCAAAAAACGCTGAGTCATGAAACAAGTTAATGCAAGGTAATTGAAGGTGGGAAAAGAACTGAACTTTGTGACTGTAGGACAATTTTCAACTGGAAATGAATTTAGTAATATTGTTGGAGTTTTCTTTGTTACTTCCCTTTGATAAAGTTTTCTTACCGATACTTTTAAAAAACTCTCAGAAACTCTTTTTGGTGAAGCCTTGTCTATGACGTTTTCTTTTGCAAAGTTCAGGAGAATTTCTTTTGTAAACTAACAGAAGCTTTCTTTCAGAAAACTTAAAGAAAAACCTCTAGAAAACCATCTCAGAAGCTTTCTGTCAATAGAAGTTTCAGATTTTTCTAAAACCTGGAATATCTCCTTCAGAAACTTTTGGTATTTTTTCCTATTTTGTTCGTATTTTTCTTGTTTTTGGTCTTTTTACTAGTTCTGATATGGATTGAACTAATAGATTCTTACTTTCTTTTCTTCTTTCTTTCTTTCTTTCTTTCTTTCTTTCTTTCTTTCTTTCTTTCTTTCTTTCTTTCTTTCTTTCTTTCTTTCTTTCTTTCTTTCTTTCTTTCTTTCTTTCTGTGTCTGCAATATAGTGTTACACCTTACCCTTCAGACTTTTAAATATCACACACATCAGATAGAATCGAGTATAAACTGGAGAGAAACAGAGAGTAGAGACCTCCGGCGTCTTTATTACTCAGCTACACACACTCCTCTGATGAGTCCATTTTGCGGATCTGGAGCACTCTTCCTCTTCCACATCCACTTTATGTTAATAATTGGCTTAAACAGCACACATATGGGACCTGTGGTTTTCGATGCATTACCCTCAGTGTCAAGGTCACCTACAGTAATTAAAGTGTCTCATCTGTCTGCAGGCTGCTGTCTGACTGTCTCACTGCCTGTCATAAAAATGTGACAGGGGTAAGCACGCCTTTTCTGTTTTACAGTCTTTAAACACTTCCTGGAAGACCCTCTCTAGTGATGCCACCAGGCCTGAAAGAGGGCCAAAAACTGCTGTTGTCAGCTGTGTGTGTGTGTGTTCCTGCAGCATAACGGCGTGTGGTGAAGGGATTATTGTGAGTTTGTGGTGGGTGTGGTTCTTAAGGCATGCTTGAGAAGAACCATGTGTGAACTGACGATAGCACAGTGGGTTGTTCTGAGCTCTGTGTGTACAGTGATGGTCTCTTGAGTTACTGTGTGCGTCTTTGTGATTTGACAGCAGCTGTATGTGTTTGGGGATTTCTCTGTTTGCAGTATATGTGTGTGTGTCTTTGTTTTAAGCATCCCATGGGGAGTCTGTGGGGCTGTCTCTGTGTGCAGGGGGGTTGATTTGCATCCCCTGAAGATTGAACCAGAAGGGGTTTAGCAGGACAGAGTGCGCCGATACTGCTTGCTCATGGCTTTTTCTGCGGCTTAAAGTGATTACCTCCCCACTCCATATTGTACCTCTGAAGATTAACACAGGGCTGTGTCACAGATCTGCGGTTTGTTTATACTGCTAAGTGAATCGTAGAATTGTAGAACAATATACCCTCAGTTTTCTTACATTTTATCAGCGCTGCAGCAGAAGCATGTAAAAAGTGTCACTTCTTTAAGTGAGTCTCTGCTAATCAGCCACGGTGCCCGCTCTGCTGGCAAACAACTTCCAGTGACACTAAATTTAAATACTCGGCCCTCATTCTGTCACCGAGTTCAAAGATGTTCAATGTGCTCGCCTTTGGACTCATCTAATCAGGGATTATTTTACGACTGGGATGTCAGGTGAAAGCAATTGACTGTAGTGAACTACCTGTCAGGACAGAGAACTGTGAGTCCCGAGCTGCAGGATTAACAGCTGATGTAATAATGAGTTATCAGCCAGAGTCTGCCTTATCATCACCAGTGGCTCGGCTTGCTCCAGTTTCTCTCAGAACTGTGCATGTTCTGCCTCATTGCTGATTTTCTGCACGTCCACTGACTGTCTATATCAGCAGCGTGTACAAGTGTGCTGCCATTGATGTTTGTTTTTGTCCTCAGGGTTCATTTTTCAGTTTGACATTTCTGTTTAGTTCCACTCTATAAAGTTGTATGAACTTCTTGTTTGTTTTTTAAAGTATCGGGCGATAGATATGACGAAGTTTGTGCTTCTTTCCTCCTGCAGTTAAACTTAATTGGTTGAAGACTGTTGGAGGGGTGAACAAAAGTAATATGACCAACGTTTAATGACTTTCTTACACTCTTGGGGTTTAAAATGAAAGATATACAAGGGTGTCTGTATTCGATATCTCAACCACATACAGTCTGCTTTCCTCAGTGCAGAACGACGTTTTAATTATTTGACCAAAGACAGAAGAGAAAGCATTTAGGAGGTTTTACTTTGTCTAAATCATCAACTCTAAAGGCTCACGTCTATAGAGGAACTACTCCAGAAGGAAACATACAAGGATACAAGTGATGTCACTTGAGTCGCTGCTGGCTAGGTTGAAGAAGTAATGTTTTTGAAATGGGGAAAAAAGGTGTGATGAATAGTAAGATAAAAGTAAGCTTACCAGACCTCTATAGCCCGCTCCTCATCCCTGCTCGGGGGCTAGAGATTTGATGCTGCATTAGCTGCTACAAACAAACCTGAATCTACAGTTTAGTGTATTCAGATGAAGTTGCATTGTGGTTACTTGGGGTGAAAAGTAACGGCACATGGAATAAAAGCAGGGATTTTTCTGATGTGGATTGTGAGACTTACAGTGTCGTGGGCAGCTGACTGAAGAAAGTCAGCGTAACTTTGCCTCGCTGTAATTCCCTTTGTTAGGACTGACGTGATCTGACTTATGTCTCGTGTGATCAGTGATGATGGAGGTAAACAGTAATATTTTAACAACATACTCAATACACGTAAGTGAGCTCAGTAACAATAACATTTTCAAGATGTCGTTGTCATTGACAGGAGATCTTGCAGGATTACGAATAAACAGTCACAGCTTAGCATCGGGCGCATTTCCATTATCCGGTCATTATGTGCTCTCATATTCTCACAGTTTCTAGTTTGCACTTGAAATGATCTTGCGGTCAAAGCAGAGCATGTGAACTGTGTGGATCAGATTGTCATGCTTAATCTGCACATCGTGAAAAAAAGCAACCACATCATTTTTAATGTATGGTTAAATAACCTTTCATTCTCTGACACATTTTTTTGCTTTTCTTCCCAGGATTCGTCCTCAGATGGCCAAGGAGAAGATCGAGGGCTGCCATGTGTGCACACTGGTCACACCTGGAGAACCACAAGTCCTGCTGGGAAAGGACAAAGCATTCACATACGACTTTGTGTTTGACATTAACTCCGAGCAGCAGCATATCTACGAGGCCTGCGTGTACAAGCTCATCGAGGGCTGCTTGGAGGGCTACAACGCCACCGTGTTTGCATATGGGCAGGTACGACACAGACGCTTAGAATTACAGTCTGGGGACATAAACTAAGGTTTCCTGGGTTTTGTTGTTATTTATCTTTCATATGATGACAAACATTTTTTATGTAGCAAATAGGCTGTATCCAAATGTTTTTATGACCGTGTGGTTCTATATTAGTTTTGTATTTTTTCTTACAGTAAGTTCTCAAAGTGACACTCCATCAAGCAAATATTAAAACAGAAGAGAACATACATGGGAGCAAACATAATAGCTAACCTATTCTGTTCTTTATCCTGTCAGAGATTCAAATGTAACAATGAAATAAAGCTCTCATGGAAGAGAACACTGTTCATCTTATGTGTCATTAGTTCACTCGTTTTAATATCAAGCTTTGAGCTGTGAACATGCGGTTTATGAACCTTACAGTCAGTCATTTTTGTACAATATACTTATCGTTAAAACTGTGAGACAGAACAAACAATGTCATGCTTATAACATAGAAGTAGGCTTAGCTGATCTAATTAGTATGGGCACGGCATGTTTTTTATAAGAGTATACATGTGTAAAATACAAGAATATACCCACACTTAAAAAAGAAATCAACAACAACTCAACTCACAAAATATAAGATGTGTGATGTCTGGAGGACCCTGAGAAGGAAATCTGACTTCATTTGTTTCAGACGGGTTCGGGAAAGACCTACACCATGGGGACGGGCTTCGATGTAGGCCTGAGCCAGCAGGAGCAGGGCATCATCCCGCGGGCCGTTCATCATCTGTTCGAGGGGATCCAGAGCAGGAGGGTGCGCGCCCAGCAGGCCGGCAGCCAGCCACCCGAGTTTAAAGTCAGCGCCCAGTTCCTGGAGGTGGGTTACACACTTGTCTTTATGTTCATGAAAGCAGAGAAACATGTGTAACCACACTTTGATGACAGCTTATTGATCTCGCATATTAACAGTGCAGTAGATGATGATCTGGCTTACAGATGTACACGTGGATATTGGTCCACATTACCTCTAACCAGATGGGACAAAACTGTGAGACAAGAGGATCAGCCCCCTCTTCCATAAACAGGGAGCGACGGCTCAATGACAGATGGGCAGGAGTGTCTGCTTGTGCTTTGTTGGTCCTGATTAATGTGTGCTATTACCTCAGACATTATTCCTCATCACTGTGGGGAGGAAGACGGATATGAGCGAGGGATAAGAGGGAGGGAGGGGTGCTTGCGTGGGAGCAAAAAGATAATATGACAAGGACTCATTTCCTTCCTTCTGTCAGGCACATGTTTAGGTTCTCTATATAATTGTGTATGATTGGAACAATTAAACATTCTGTAAAAACAATATTAATACATTTTTCCTTCTTGCTATCTCTTATTTCATTTTTGTCTGTCCTACTCTCTTTTTCCCGTGGGTTTTCTGGACTTCTCAGGTCAGGAGGTTATCTCTGTTGATGGTAAACAGATGTGTGTGTGTGTGTGTGTGTGTGTGTGTGTGTGTGTGTGTGTGTGTGTGTGTGTGTGTGTGTGTGTGTGTGTGTGTGTGTGTGTGTGTATGGTTTGGCAGTAGGTGGGAACAGCTAAGCTTTCAGCTGACCTTGTGCCCTTTGTTTCTAAAAGGTCATTCTTTTGACCTGTGTGTAAATGAGAAACACAGCTGTGAGTCGAAGGCTGTGAGTCAAAGGGAGAACAGACTCCTGTAATCAATTCTGTTAAAATGTCCTCAAACACATTCTAAAAATGTGATACCTATGCGTTTGTGTTTCATGCAGTTGTACAACGAGGAGGTCCTGGACCTGTTTGACGGAACCAGGGATCCAGAGAGTAGGAACAGGAAGTCCAACATAAAGATCCACGAGGATGCCAGCGGTAGCATCTATACCACGGGTGTCACCTCCAGACTGGTGCACTCAGAGGAGGAGGTGAGTGCATGTGTGTATGTGTGTGTCAGAGTGTGTGTCATCTATTATCATATGCTGTAACCATCCTTTTTTCTTCATCAGTCTTTTTCAGTGAACAGTAAGTTTGTACCCCGTGTGTTTAAAAGCAGAAAGTCCTCCGTGTTTTGATGAAAGGGTTTCTAAAAAGATATTTAAAAAGGCAGAGATGCACCAATTAGGAAAATCAGGGCCGATACTGATGTGTGAAATAACAATTTAGACGGTTGCCAATTCCAATACCCATGTTTGTTTCATGACTTCTTTCGCTGTAAGACTCCCACAATGCCAACATTTTCTTTCATGTTTGACAAGAAAAACAAGTCAGAGTTTGTCCAACAGGTGAATAAAAAACCTCTTCTCTGAATCAGTAGTTATTTGGCTAAACAACAAAACATCAGCTACTGACATCGGCTGATGCCACATTATTTGCTGATGTGGCGATGTCTGTTAGCAGGGCCGATATCAGTAGATACCGATGTTGAATCGGTTCTTCCGTAAAAAAGGTTTATATTTAAATTGAAAGGTTTTTAACCGTCAGCACACCTGTGGCTTGGTAAATGACATAACCATATATGACATAGCCATACTTCTGGAGTGTACTTGATTTGATTGTTAGGAAGATCATAGCAATAATCTTAAGTTTTACAAAGAACTTCAAATAAAAAGCAAAAGGGAGCTTTAACTTTCTGATGAAGTGTTCTTAGTTTGGTGTCCTGGATCAGATCAAATGTTTCTTGTAATTCTTGAGATGGGAAGTGTAGAAACGAGAGGTATTACACACAAAGGGTTAACTGTGGAAATCATGGTTGAATGTTAAAAAGTTGAAGTAGAACAGGGGAGCTGCTAGAGATCCCCAGCATCCCCAAAACTCTGCTAACAACTTGTGGTGTTTCTTAGTACCGGTGGTGAGTTGTAAAAAAAAACAAAAAAAGAACAGCAAAGGGCCGTAAGAAACACTCTGCTACAATATGCTGCCTTCAACTGTTTGAGATTGTGCTTTTTTGAGAAGTGGCCAGATATTTAACATAAACGGGGAGTACATCAGTGGAATAGAGAGAGCTGTGATGGGGTCAAGAGGGCAGGAGGAATGTCTGCTAGGGGAGATATGACAAGCCACTGACAAAGAGGTTAAAGGAGGTGGCAGGCTCTTATGGATTTATTCAGTCTCTTTTTAAATAGAGTAGAAAGAAAGATATGAGAAGTGACAGACAAAGGAAGCAGATGAACTTCTAAATTCAGTAGAGGTCATCTGTGTTTTAAATTCCCCAAATTCTGTGCGCTGTGAGACAAGTGGAGACAGATGAGAACGCCAGGAGGAGAGAAAATGTAAAAACAGAGGGAGGAGATAGAAGTGTGGAAAAAAGAGAAGTAAAGAAAAATGACAATGAGAGAGAAGTTATCTTGCTGTTTGCAGAATTTTGAGTGTGCAGAATTGCAGCTAAGCTCATAGAAAGTTTGAAATCAAATTATTATTTTCCCATCTTCATAAAATCCGCTGATATGAGAGTTATTCTGCAACAAAAGAGCGTGCTGTTAACAGTGTTCAATCATAACCAAACATCCTCTATATTGTGTTGCAGATGCTGCAGTGTCTGAAGCTCGGCGCCCTGTCCCGCACCACTGCCAGCACCCAGATGAACGCCCAAAGCTCACGCTCACACGCCATCTTCACCATCCACCTCTGTCAGATGAGAGTGTGCCAGCAGCCTCAAATGGTGAGGCAGTTGTTCGGATTGTACTCTATAATCCTCAAATATCTGTAAGCCAGTGGAGGCAGGAGGTATGGTGGGGGTCAGGCACTGTCAGGAACAGGATAAGAAATAATGAATATGATGAAAAAAGACAGGGATATATAAAAAAACACATATAAAATAACCAGAGATGATGAAGTCATTTCAAATAAATAATAAAAAACAGTACAAGTGATTTTTAGAGTCAGAGTGATGAAATATTTGCTGTTTTCAAGTAAGAAATTCCATCTGATGAACTCATCCTTGACTGTTCTTGTTTACCCTGCTTTCAGAACGGAGGAGGGGAGAACGGGGAGAACGGGGAGTTGAACAGCGTGGACTCGGGGCCCATCACCCAGCCCGAGTTTGAAACCCTGATGGCAAAGTTCCACTTTGTGGACCTGGCCGGATCTGAGCGGCTGAAACGAACTGGAGCCACCGGAGAGAGAGCACGAGAGGGAATATCCATTAACTGTGGACTGGTGAGAGATAGAGAGTGTGTCTGTGTGTGTGGGGAGGGGGGGGGGGGGCAGTGCCAGTGCCAGAAAACCTTTCTAACCTTCTCGCTGTGAGGTTGAAAGTGCTAACCACTGCACCCCCTGTGGCCCATGTCTGCATGTTAATAATATAATACTAAAAACGATTCTGTGATCAATTTCTGAAAACGTCTTTTTGTGCATGTGTGTGTGTTGCAGCTGGCCTTGGGAAATGTGATCAGTGCTTTAGGAGACCAGACTAAGAAGGGGGGGCACGTCCCTTACAGAGACTCTAAACTCACTCGTCTATTACAGGACTCCCTGGGAGGCAACAGGTATACACACACAAACAAAACCACATACACACATATACAGGACAAATTATTGATCTAGTATCCTAATTGTTGTGGAAGAATATTGAACGTCAGGCAGTTTGATACTCAAGCAGGGCTTCGGTGCTTCTTAGAGCTGACATGATTTGTATTATGATAGTTTATCTGGCAAAACGAGGACTTAAATCAGCTTTTAAAAGTCATATATTACCATGCATGAGTATGCCCTTTGAGTTTTTACCATTTTATAGTGTTAAAACATTGAATTTAAAAAACCTTTTTGGGGATATTTACTGTTTGATTATTAAGCAAGGGGTGTCCAAGAGCAGATATCTGAAGAAAGTAGTTGCACCTGATGTATTTAGGGTTTTCATAACAATGCACTAAAATCTGTGTGTATTTCTGTTTAAATATTAGAATTCAATGTCATTTCCCCCCGCTGTAACTGATGGACTATTTTGTGCAACCTTTTGTGCAAATGTATGAAACAATGTAAAGATTAAAGTACGATGAGGAAAGAAGAGAACAGAAAAATCTTTTGTTTTCAACTTAGATTGGATAAAACAAGATGATTGAATAAGTGACGTTGAACATATTTAAACATCTTAATGTTTGATAATTTAATGGGCATGTTAACTATTTTTCAGCATAGTAATCATCAGATACTTAATAGATGCTAAAAAGAAGCACTGGCTGCAGCTCTGGTTCTCCGGTGGAGTTTTTTTTGACAATAGTTCAAAGTAGTGTAGTGCCTCAAAGGCACTAAAGCTTGACATGCTGTAGAGTTGTTAATGTTTAATGTTTTCATTTGGTCTACAACCTTCATGTTTTCTACCTTCTCAGTCGCACAGTGATGATCGCCTGCGTCAGTCCATCAGACCGGGACTTCATGGAGACCCTGAACACACTGAAGTATGCCAACCGAGCGCGGAACATCAAGAACAAGGTGGTGATGAACCAGGACAAGACCAGCCAGCAGATCAGCACCCTGCGTGCTGAGATAGTCAGGCTTCAGATGGAGTTGATGGAGTACAAGGCGGTGAGTCGTAGGGATGGATGGATGGGAGATGAAGACGGAACAAATAGGAAAAAAATGAAGGGATGAAAAAAAAAAACAAGGACGAGCTCAGAGAAAGTGATTAGAGGGGATGAAGAATGAAAAGTGGCAGGTGGAAGAAGAGAGACAACACAGGGCTGTCAGTGTATTTGATACAATGATGCCATAAGACAGGGATCACATTAAGAATAGCAGCTGAGCAGAAGGAGAGTAAAGACAACAGTAATGGGAGTAAGAGAAGAGTACGAGAAGATCATATTGGAAGCAGACCCTGCTGCAGCTGATTGCTATATCAAATTAAAGATCTTTACTGGAAAACACATATCCATTAAAGCCTCTACTATACAGCAGTGCAGGGATATGAAGATTAATCAGTGCAATGTCAGCATCTTTACAACTTAATGCAGAGATAAATTGATTTTGTAGCTATTTCTTTAAAGCTCTGTGTAACCTCTAAGCAGAAAGAAGATGCAGTTGAGAGAATTCAAAGAAAGTCGGCAAAGAGTCTCCACTTTCATCATCTTCGACCTCCGGGGCTACAAGCAATCGTTTAGCGGATTCAGTCTATTATGCGATGTAAGGGGGTTACTACGGTTACTAGAGGGAAGTGAATGTGTGACTAGGACGAGGGGCTACGAGCTGACCTAAATGTGGTAATAAGGGATGTAATGTTATTGGAGTCTAGAAGTAAATAGAGTGCTGGATTGGGAGAGGTCTGTGAGCTGCAACTGGATTAGACAGTGACTCTCTATTTGACACTTACACAACAGAATGTTTGCAGTGTTAATCATTCAAAATGCAACAATAGGTACTTGAAGAACCCCAGACTGACCAGCGCATACAAAACAATAGCAATGTGTTTGGTTGGCCTGCAACATCAGGTATATGTGAGAGTATGGATTTGTGAGTTGAGTTGAATTTTTTAAGTATTTACACCCTTAAATTGTCTCCTCCACTTACTTACATGTGGTGTTTAGGATCTTAATTATTCATGGTAATTTATCTGTGCAGGGGAAGCGTGTTGCTTGTGAGGAGGGTTCAGAAGGCTACAGCGACATGTACCAGGAGAACGCCATGCTGCAGAGAGAGAATGACACACTGCGTCTCAGAGTTAAGGCCATGCAGGAGACCATCGACCACCTCAACACCAGAGTAACACATCTGCTGGCCAATGAGGTCAGCACTCTGCTTACCAAATCAAGTAAGTTTACTATCTTATATTTTACTTTAATTTTTTTGAGTGTGTTCAAGCATTCACAGCAAAGTATCCTCATACATTCATCGCATTCTGTTACATGTCCCTGCTTCTGTTGTTGCCCTGCAGGTGAAGGCAATGAGGAGATCGGGGCTTTAATCCAAAACTACATCAGAGAGGTTGAAGAGCTGAGGTAAGAGCTACATAACTTCTACAAAACCGTTATGTACTGCCACTGCTTGTACTATTTCTCATCTGCATTAGATTTCTACTGTTCAATTTGTAGCCAATTAGCTTAACTTAGAATAATGGCTAAAACAACAACAATCAGAATCGAACTGTAGGTAAAATTTAAATGTCTAAAGCAAAGTAATTACAATATTTTACATCTTTAATAACAATAACACAATGAAGGATTGAATGTGTGTACAAAGTGAGGCTAGCTCTCTCTAGCCACTTAAGGCAATGTACCAAGCTAGCTAACCATATTGTGGCTTTAGTTTAGCCTGATTTTACTGAGACAAGTCCGATATCAATTTTCTCATCCAACATATGTCAAAAAAGTAAGTGTATATCCCAAATTGAAACTAGCTTATCTTTACTTACAATTGACTGTATTTTGTGTGTCAAATTTAAAACAAATCCAAACTTTTTAGTAAGACCATGTCACTTTAGCTGAACAGCAACTTATGTAGTAAAAAGTGACAATTTCTGGGTCACACTAAGTTTTAGGTGTAGTTCAAGTGAATCACCAGAAGAGTCAAAAGGTCAGTGAAGTGACTCAGTAATATTGGTAATAACTGTTTCTTTATTCTAAATGTTGCTAATGTTAGCTTAAATAAGCTACAATATGCTACCTGTCAAACAAGACCAAAAACTGGGAGGATTTGGTAAAATTCCTGGCTGTATTAAAGTGAACAAGGTATCATTTGTTGCTGTATTCAATATATCACTTGTGTGAGGAAGATTGTGCAACATCTTCTTTCTTAAGTTTTGTAGTCAGTGAAAAAAAATCCATTGCAGCAACTTAAGTTAGCCTCTAGTAAGTTGCTTTATATGTTATTTCTACTTTTTGTTTTTTTCCCCCACGCACTTCAAATAGAAAGAAATTCTGAATGAACTAACCATTAAAAAAATATATTTTTTGTCTTTTTCTGTCCCTCTCTTCTTCCTCTGTCAGATCCAAGCTGCTGGAAAGCGAGGCCATGAACGAGTCTTTGCGAAGGCACACGGTCCGACTTTCCTCACGTTCATCGTTCCCTTCCTCCACTCTCAGCCCCGCTCCTGGTCATCCACTTGGCTCCTCCCCTTCTCCAATGTCCATGGAAGCTGAGATGACGGATGTGTTACGCCGAGCCAAGCTTGACATTGAACGTCTTAAGAAGAAGGAGAGGAGGCAGAGGAGGCTGAGGTGAGGACAGAGTAACACAAATAAAAAAATAAAAAGATAATTCATAAATCATACATCAGCACATAAGAGACAAGTTTGCATAGTTCCAGGAAGCTCTAATTTCCCCAATTATTCAAACATCTTAAGGTAATTTAAATGTAATTTGCTTTTAATCCCTTTAAGGCCTTTCAATTAACCTGTGAATGTTTTTAAAGCCAAGAGAGCCTGATGAGTACATAATTGTTGCCCCTGAAACATGCCCTCCTATTAGCTTCGCTCTTCCAACTTAAGAGGCACATCACAAGTCGATTAGAGCTTTGGGAAGGCCGGCTTCTGAATAGAGTTGGGATGCAGCCAGCGCTGGGTAGTAACTCTGGCTTGGACACAGAAAAGTCTGATTCAGTCGGCCAGTGGGTCATGACAGAGTAGAGGACACAGCCTAACAGCCTAAATGAGGTTTAATGGGATAGACGTGGAGGTAGATGGGACTTTGGAGATGTGATGGGGGATAAGCAGGATGCTTGTAAAAGAGGGAGCAAAGGGGAGATAAAATTGGCATTAAAACCAAAAGAGCTAAAATGGTTCATATGAGCCGAAGAAGACTTTGCTAATGACTACAAAGGTCTGATATTGGTGTTGGCATATGACTTGGCAGCTTTCCCAAAGCCTTAATGGAGGATGCCAGCAGCGTGCTGCATCTAACTTACATTATGAGTGTTTGTAATGCATGGTAAAGGAAACCTCCACTGTTTACTGCTGAAGGTGAATCAGTTAGATGAGGACAGGAGGATGATTATAGTAAAGGAAAAGAACACTTCTTGGAAAAAAAGTAAACGTGACTATTTGCCTTAATTCCTGCTGTTACATGGCTTAAAAAAAGTGTTTGTTTACTTTCCCCCCTTTAGTCCAGAGTTGGAGAAAGGTCTGAAGAAGCGAGTAAAACTGCACACTCATGAGAACGGGGAGAATGGGCAGAGTCGTGAAAACGGACAAAACGGAGAGAATGGAGAGATCGATTCTGATGATAACTACACCGAGGTATACTACATTTCTTTCAATATTTAGTAGAATTTAGAAACCAAACCAAGCAATGTGTGATGTCTCTTTGTTTTTCTGTGTGTAGGACATCATGTCTCCCCTGCAGGAGGAAAGTGGTTGTGATGAAGATGAAGGAGAGGATGAGGAGGAGGGCAGGGAGGAGGAGGATGGATTTGACAGCGACGAGAGCCAGGTGGATTCAGACTCGGACTCTGATGAGAAAGGTGTGTTTTTGACAGCTTTCACAACCAAATGAATGCAACCCTTTTCCTTTTTGAATCCTGTGTTTGGTCAGTTTCAGTCCATCACTTGATCGCTGTTTTTCAGACATTACTATACCAACAAATTGTGGATGGATCACCATGAATTATTTAAATCTTTATAACTTCTGATGATCCTCTGATTGTTACGCTAGCCGGATAAGCTAGTAAAACTTTTCATTTATTCAGTGAAACATATTGAAATGAATGGATTAAAATTGCAGAGTATTTTATAGACAAATGAATAGGGACTTTGACATTCTCTGGACCTTCCCATTAAGGCCATCATATGGTCTAAATTCTATTTTGTCCCTATAAAAACAGCCTCATCTGATTTTGTTTGTATTGCCCTGTGGGAAATGTTAGCATGCCTACATTTAGAAACAATATATAATACAATATATAATAGAAAGTTAGCATTGTCTTTGTCATAATATTAGCATGCTGATGTTAGCTCAGAGAACTGGTGTTAGCATGTACAGCCTCACAGAGCTGTTAGCATGCCTGTCACTCCTAGTCCTATCCAACTTACATCGGCTTTCTCTTTAAGACTTTATGCAGGTTGCCAGATAGTTGCCAGAAAAGACAAAATTAGACTTTTTATGGTGTTTATATGAGTTTGAAAGTTTTATGGATGGTTTCTTTAAGAAGCACAAAGAAGCAACATGTGAAACAAATATTGCCTAAGTTGTAGGTTTAATTTCAATTAGAAAGAAATAAATATCAACATGTGGCCTTAGTATAATAAAAGTTAAACTAGGGGTGTGGCAGCAACTTTTTGACATTTGCCTATCTAACTTAATTTTAAATGAACTCTTCTTTAAGCAGCCAACTTCCAGGCGGACCTGGCTGATCTGACCTGTGAGATCGAGATCAAACAGAAGCTGATAGACGAGCTGGAGAACAGCCAGCGGAGGCTGCTGATGCTGAAGCTGCAGTACGAGGAGAAGCTCATCCTACTGCAGAACAAGATCCGAGACACTCAGCTGGAGAGAGACCGTGTGCTGCAGAACCTCAGTGAGTTCAGATGTCATGGGATTTGTAGTTAACACAAACATTTGGGTGTTAGTAAATACATCAATACGTGCAAGGTGTAGAGCTAAAGTGGCATCCTGACAACACGTCATTAACAGTATTTCTTGATACCACAGTGTCTATGGAGAACTACACAGAGGAAAAGGCTAACCGGGTCAAGCATGATTACGAGAAACGTCTTAAGGAGATGAACCGAGACCTCCTGAAGCTACAAGCGGCGCAGAAAGAGCATGCACGACTCCTAAAAAACCAGGGGAGGTACGAACGTGAGCTGAAGAAACTCCAGGGAGAGGTCAACGACATGAAGAAAGCCAAGGTAAGGAGAGAGCAAGGTAGAGTCATTTGGGAGGAGCAGGAGTATGGATGAATAAGATGCTTAAGCAACACTTGACTATTTCCAGGTTACATTGATGAAACAGATGAAGGAGGAGCAGCAAAGGAGGAGGATGGTGGAGGCAAAGAAGAGCCGAGAGATTGCCCAGCTCAAGAAGGAGCAGAGGCGACAGGAGGTGTGAGCTAATGTTGCATATGAGCATGTTTAATCTTTGTTACATGTGTTTTCAACATGGTCCAAATTCAAATCCCCGCTGTGTTTACAGAGATGATTCACACTGATGAGTAGGTGTGGATGCGTGCAGACGTGTGAATATACATCAGGCCTCCATCTGTTCGACAGTCTGACACATCAGAAATTGATTTATGGATTATGACCATATTGCATACAGATTGTCGGGATTGCTTTAATGTTTTGAAGATTCAAAATTCCATCTTTAATGTTTTCCCTGCAGCATAACTCTTAAGTAATCAGCATGAAAACATTTACACTGTCATACCTTGGGCCTTGTTTATAATCCTGTTATGAAAAGTTTCATCTGAAGTGTTCACATGCTTTCATGATCAACACTTTTGAAGCCTGTTGTGCAAAAAGCAGCTGAAGGATCCTTATTTACATCAGAGAAACATGACAAAAATTAGATTAATGCCCAATGACAAACATATGAAACATCTTTTTGATCCTCCTGGCCATCAGTACCAGATCAGAGCTCTGGAGTCTCAGAAGCGGCAGCAGGAGGTGGTACTGCGCAGAAAGACGCAGGAGGTGACCGCCCTGCGCCGACTGGCAAAGCCAATGTCAGATCGCGTGGCAGGGCGCGTGGCCCGCTGGAACCAAAGCCCCTCAGTTACAGACTCTGGAGCAGAGCTATCAGCCAGCACAGCAGCGAGCAGCTCTGAACCTGAGACTGGGAGGACTGTGAGTGGACTGGTAAAGCAGTGGAACAACAAGAACAATGGATTCGGATATCTCGGAGAAAGTGAAGGAAGCATGGATGGAAACAGGGTCATTGGGTGAGATGGATTCACATTTTTGCACAACAATTTTTAAGTGGAAGTTATTTTAGAGTTTATTATTACAATAAACAAATTCATTGGGTTAACATTTTGAAAGGGGTAACGGTGGTGATAAGCTTTCTCCTCCTGCTCCTCCTTTCCTCTCCTGTCCTCTACATTCCTCTCTTCTTTCTTCCTCTCCTTTCAGCAGCAGGAAGAAGCTGCAGCGTAAACCAGCAAGCCTTGGCAGCATCGCTGCGGCAGGCAGAGCCAGCAGTTTCTCCAAATCAGCTCGTCAAAAGTGGCAGACCCTTGAGCATCGCATTATGGACATTGTCATGCAAAGAATGACGATCTCTAATATGGAGTCAGACATGGATCGCCTTATCAAGGTAGGGATGGCCTTAAGGGTTTAGCTCTGATGGGGTTAAAAAGAAGTGCTGTTAGGTTTTTCTTTTACTGGGATTACAGCAGATTGTACTGTCAGCAAAATTGATTGTGATACAACAAGCCAATAACCACAGTGTGGTGAGCAGCAGTATTAGTTTCAAATTCAAATTAAAGGACTTAAAATTAAACATGCAAACAGTTTCAGCATCAGCAGAGACAGCTCATTAAGTCACACTTTTTTTTGTCTAACTTCATTTCAGTAGCTGTCAACTTTAACCAAAGTGAGGGGAGGCTCATCCTTCCTCCTTTTTTCAAGGCAGTGACTGTTAAAACCATGCAGAACTCTCTGCTATGCTGGACTCACCTCTTTAGAAATGCTGTCAGCTTTAAGCTGCTTAGTGTGAGGACAGAGAGTTATCACAAATTGATGTGGACATGTGGAAATAACACTTACCATTTGATTTTCCTTGAGTATTTTTTATAATAGATCTGACTTTCTTTTTTTTCTTGCTGTCTTTGCATCTATGTTTTGTATGAGTCAGAAACGAGAGGAGCTGACGGCCCAGCAGGAAGCGCTCTCACACAAGAGGGAGGTACTGAGTGCAGAAGGGGAGGGGCCAGAAGCAGAGGACCGCCTCATTCTGGAGATAAATGAGGAGATTGAGGTGCTGAACGCCAACATAGACTACATTAATGACAGCCTGTCTGACTGTCAGGCCACCATCGTACAGATAGAAGAGACCAAGGTATGAACACATTCACACACAGTATAACACAAGCACAGAAAATAAAATACGTTAGCCTATCAGCTGAGGGCCTCCTGTAATGCTCAGGGTTGTTGGTTGTGTTTTCCCCCAGGATGAGCTGGACTCTGTGGACACATCAGTAGTGATCAGCTCCTGCTCTCTGGCTGAGGCTCGCAACCTGCTCGGCCACTTCCTGAAGGCTTCTATTGACAAAGTAAGTCATCCTTAGGGTTCCTTTGAAAACCAATGAAGCAAAAAAAAGTCTATTTTGCAACATTAGAAACTGTTATTAAATCCATAATGTTGAAACAACTCAAAGTGACATTCATTTGTGAATGCCATGAACTCAGTGCTTGAAGTTTGTAGCATTCAGGTGACATGAATTGTGGTTTGGTGCCATCTAGTGGCATGTAATACAGGATGATGTTTCAGTGTTTTTCATTGTACCAAAGAGCTCTAAACACAGTTACAAAATTAACACACTGCAGATTATGGTAGTTTTTTATCCTAGTGTTTGATTCATATTTCACATTTATTCTGTAGCACTTTGTGTGTATGCATATCCATTTTAATCAATGACATATATGGTCATTGTGCCTGCGCAGAGCTTACAGGTCGCTCAGAGGGAGGCTCAGATCAGACTACTGGAGGGTCAGCTGAGACAGACTGATGTGATTGGCTCCTCCCATAATCACATAATCCTGGACGCCCTGCGAGAAAAGGCAGAATACATCCCTGAACTCCAGGCTCTCATCCACAATGTGCAGCAGGGTGAGTTGTGGATATTGTTAGTGTTCATATGTAAAACAGTCTGTAACATTTTATTAGGTGTGTTCCTTCGCACTCCTCTCTTGATTCTCCTTCGCCCAATCTTTCTCCTTCAGTTTGCTTAGGCATAACGTTAAACACAATCTACTCCCTTAATGCGTATGCTTCACTGTTTGGGGAAATCTTAACAATACATTTATACATGGCTGTTATCATTGTGCTTAACACTGCTGCTTTTTATTAAACCAGACAGTACAGACTTTAAAGACAGTATCATATAAAGTTTGACTTCGATTCTCTCAGTCATCCACTTACAACTGCTCGTTTAGACCCCTTTCAGACTTGGTGAATATATTTAAGGGATGATGCCCTATCAAGGTGTACATTATCACAAATGTATGCATGATTTGAAGGACTTCGTTTCGGGGAAAAGACAGAGAAAGGTGTAACATTATAAAAACAATTTCGTGAAAAAGAATTTGTATGCGTGTTGTGCTGAGGCCTGACGATTTGTATGTTTTTTGTGCTTCCAGAAAACGGCTATGCCAGCACAGATGAGGAGCCTTCTGAGTTCAGCCAAGCCTCTGACAGCAGGTGAGACTGCAGTCTGCTCGCCCACACTCCATCCTTGATACACAACATCACACAACATCCTCCTCTCACTGTGACCCTCTTTTCCTAAAAAAAACATGTAACACGATCTGCTACTGTTGGTCTTATTTAGCAAAACAAAAACCAACGTTTTTCATTCTGTGAATCTTTCATCTGAAAAATCGAGTTTGCACTGCTCTGTCCACTCTCCTGACTCATTTTCTCTCTCCCTGCAGTGTATCTCATATGAAAGAGTCTAACAGCCAGGATGATTTCAAGACAAAGGTATGGCTGATTTGTGTTGCTGAGGTGTTTATTATCACTGTTACAATTGAAAGGTTTGTAACAGTGCTGCATCTTACAGTCTCCACCTTTTATGAATCATGATGACAGTTCATGTTGTCAGATGATGTTACCGTGTGTTGACCCTTGCTCTGATTTTCACCATCAACACACATCACAGTTTGTCAGACCAGCTGTCATTCTAGTAACAAACCATGAGGGGGCAGTGTATGCTAACACTTGAAAAATCTTCCACCTCATAAAGCTTTGTTTGATATTCTGAGGAGGAAACCCTGGTTAGAAATAAATCCCTCTCATCCATAATGATGTGCCTTATTCTTTTTTGTGTGTTTTTTAGTCATTGTTTTTCTCCATCCAGCCTTTTTTATAAACCACAAAGGCGGCTTTCTCGTTTGAAACATGTTTGTTTTACGCTTTTAAAATTCTCTTTGCACCTTTTCCCAGCTGAATAATGTTTTCAGGCTGTATGTTAATATCCTCCGCACCTCAATTAAATGTAGTCTTTGTGTTTATTTTATGACTCAGTTTATTTATCGCACTGATTTCCTTCTTTCTGATTTCATTCTTCACTCTATGGTCCCATGTAACAAAAAAATTGTGCTCATTTTTCACCCAGATGGAGCCTCGTCTGTCCGCTCAAATGAAGGCGGTATCAGCGGAGTATCTCGGTCCAGTCCTGGACCCCTCATCGGGCAGTAAGCAGCAACACATTACCAAATCTCTGGCCTCTCTGACTGACATCCAGGAAGATGGCCTGAGCCTGGGGAGAGTGAGTCTGGGGCTCAGCTTGGCCCTGAGAGACCCCTTCCACAGAGACCGAGCATCCCGCACCATCAGCCTACCTATCAGGGGACACACCTTGTAAGTGAATCAGAATCATATCTGAGATGAAGCTAGAGTAAGGCTTAACAGGTGTTATAGAAAAGGTTAATGATGGTGGCCTGGGTCCAGATTATTCAGAAGTGTTACGACTACACTTTACAAGAAATCATTTATTACAGTGGGTCTGATGGTAGGGTATTTTAATTGCATCCCCCACTGCTGTGGCTGCCAACTGTTATGTGTAATGTTTCCCAACAGTTTAACAGATCAGCTCTAGTAGCCCTTATTGACACCACAAGCATTCTTGCATAACTTGTGAAGACAACTTGCAATTCATTACAAGTAGCTGTCTCACCATTTTCCATTTCTTTGACATTATCACTCATATTTTACTTTAAAAAAACAAAAAAAAATAACATCTTTTTATATTTTGTTTTCTTAAAACCAAGACAAAATTGTCACAAAAAATCTGTGCTTTTCCGACTGCCACTTCCAAGCAAACAATCACATGAGATCTGCTGGAGGCGTAACATTTTTTAGGTTATAATACTGCTTTAGGGACGGAAAAGGAGAAATCCATAAACCTTCCATCAGTCCCTGGGGAAGGGAAGTCTGGTTGTGTGTGATTTGATGTGTTAAGAAATGAGTCTACTAGTTGCTTTTGTCTGCTTTATAGAGTCCCAACAGTTTACGTAGCTTTGTATCAACCTGTGCACTGCCCCGAAGTGTTGCTTAGTTTTCTTTTGTGCGTGTGTTTGTGTTTGTGTATCAGTCCCAGGCAGTCTCGTGGTTTTGACACTTCCCCAATAACACGAAGGAAATCTTACGACCGTGCATACAGGTACAGGCACTGTAATATTCAGAGCTTTTTTGTTGGATGATCGATCCCAGTTTTTGACGCAACGTAATTTTCAAGCTCCTTATTTTTAATGAATGAACGTTTTTTTCACCTTTCTGCCTTTTATCAGGCCCACTGATGGCTACACTCCCCCCTCCTCCCCTCCTCTGAGGACCAGGAATGACCGCAATGTGTTCTCAAGGCTCACCAGCAACCAAACCCAAGGTTCTGCTCTAGACAAGTAAGCACACATCAAACACACTTTCACACACTGCTTTTCTCCTTTTGTCTCCTTGTTCCCACCTGATCAATTCAGACTCACGTTGAACCATTCTTTTCGTTTCCTTTCTTTCTTTTCTTTTCTTCTCCTCCATGGTTTAGGGTCCTCCCTGGTCCACTAGATAGGCTGAAGGTCAGGGCTTTTGAGAGAAGTGTTTTTATCTGCAGCGTAGATAAGCCTCTTTTGAGTGTGCTACACAAGCTGTTTATCTTCAGAAGAATCCTGCTCTTAGACAAAGAGACTATTTTAGTTTAGTTCCTTGGTGAACACCTGGTGCAAACATCCACACAATCCAGGTGTTAAATGCACTCCGAAGGCACCGAAGATCTGATCATGAAAACCAAAACCACACTAGTCAGACCTGCTTTTAGCAACACTAGCAAAGCAGTTTAATTGCAGTGTCTTTCCAATCCATTTAATGCAGTTACCAGGAAACAAATGAGGGGAAAGGGGAGAGGAGCCACTCAGATTGTACAATGCTGGATAAAAAAAACAATGTCTGTTGTGGTTAATGGGGGAAACAGCAAGATGTGGTATGATATGTCATAATTAATTGTTTTGTATATTTTTAAGATGCAGTGATGATGAACATGATCTGCATTTGGACAAGCGGAAATTAAATATTGACTAATCAAATCCAACATAAACATAATGTGACAATATCTGTTTGAAGCTGAGAGTAAATGTATATGATATATGTAGTGTTTTTTCAAGTTGTTGGATTTGCCTGTGTTTCATGTGGTTCTTCGTTCATATTTGCTTACATGAAGTTAACAGAATATAGTACATACTTCACAAGGTATACAGTAAGTGTGTAGTCAAGCTGCATCAGGTGTAATGAAAATGTGGACATATTACAGTGTGCATTATAAGGGTTACTGTTAAGGTGTATAGGCTGTCAGCTTCAGTTGATCTGCTCTAAAGTTGTTTTGTAATCTCCATTAATCCAGAACAGTTATTATTTTTATTGAGCCCTTTGCAATCAGAGATGTGTGTGTAGAGCTTGAGTTTTGTGTGTGTGCCGAATGTTTAATTATTTGTGTGCTGGAGCCTGTGGGTCCTCAGGATGTGGAGCAGGGGTAGGTAAATGAGTTGGTTCTTGCCATCTTTCCATGCAGCTGTTTGCATGGAAAGATGGCATGATGCATGTATGCAGCTCATTGTTAGCCATTTTGAATTGACTCAGGCAGACAGTGTGTGAAGACGTTTATGTTTAGTGTCTTCTATGTAGTTCTTAAGGGAGAACATTTCCTACATCCCATGATGAAGGAGGATGAAGTGGTGTGAAGTTTCATCTTTTGTTTCAGGATGCATTGCAGTTTGCAGAAAGATTATCATCATTTTATTATTTCCACTCTTTTGTTTACAAAAGTGAACAGTTGTGTTTTTTATCACAAGGTCAATTATTTAAACCCTTCCGTTTGATTTGTTTGGTTTCACTGTCCTAACACGATGACTGTTACAAACATGTCTGACCTAACTCAGAACTAACTTAATTCATCTCTACAAGCATGAATTCAAAGATAAATTAAGCTAAGTCATTTGAAAAGTAATTATGAAACCCAGTATGAACAGTCTGAGTGAATTCTGTGTAATGGGTGTTAAATGAGAAGCTGTCTGCTGTGCAAAGAAAGAAAAAAGTGAAGTTCTGAAGAACATCAGTACAACTTATTGAATCTTGAATCTTTTGAAATGCAGTAACTTTCTGTGATTTCGACATGCATGAAGAATATTTGAGGATCATATTTGAGCACATGGCTTGCTGACAAGACGGGGATCAAGTTCTTGACACATATTGAAAAAACAGACATTTCATTTAATCAAATGTTTCATGTTTGTTATGGCTAAAGACACTTTGAATCTCAGGTCCTTGTTTAAATCTTGACATCGGATTCCTTAAAAACCCATTGAATTTAAAGAAGGATTTTGTGTTGAGAATCTCTCAGGAGAGCAGATATTACTATGCTAATAGCCACCATAGCCGGCAGTAAATACCAAGAAATAAAGGACATTTCTGTCACTTTCTAACACTGTTGCTCCCTCCAGACATATCCAGAACTCTTTTTATTATTTCATGCTCAGGACTGTAAAGCACTGGCTCTCATGGTGACAAACCAGAGGCTATCAAATATTTACAATATAATAACATTTTTATTGCACTGTCGCTTACATACCAGGCTTTCCCTTCGGGCTATTGTTGAGGTACTGTGCTCTGGATTTTTAATCTCAACAGCTTTGAGCAGGGTCGCCTTTGAGCTTGATTGAAAACCTGATCTTGCATACTGGATCCATCCCACTGTTAACCCTGTAGATGTTGGAGTGGACACTGGCATTAGGGGCCATTCATTGAGGAGTCACAAAATAATTGTTTGTTGGACCATCCTAGCAGTCAGTGTTTCTTCCTCAACCAATTCCCCCTTTTCCCTTTGTCTACTTTATTTCTTCCTTGTTTCATTAAATAGTTGGACATTTTGGGAAGAGAGATGTATGAGAAAATATTTACCGCTCTAAAGTCTGCAATAAATATATGAGGCTATAGCAAGCTAAAGGATCATTTTTGATTAGCAACACTGGAAAATGCGAAATAGCTAACTCAGCTTTTTCCAAGTTTAACTAAATCCACCTGCCTGCACCTCTAAAGCTCACTCGTTACCAAGTATATCCTTTTTAAACCATTATCCTTAAAAAAAAATAATGACAAACCGTTTTTAGCCACATGTCAAACCACCATATATATTTGGAGGTTTGTTACCCTTTGACAGATGCTAGCTAAGTAGCTAAGCTAGCCTTTAAGCTGGTTTTCAGGCTACAGCTGAAAACGAGCCTTAGTTTTCAGTGGTGTATTTAGTTTAAATGAACACAACACACAAGAGCGGTATAAATCAAGTATATTAAGATAGTTAATTACCCAAACTGTCACAACTATTTCTTTAAACCGTTACTCTTTAATACTAGCGCTAACAACGCAAATGGGAAGTGAATTTAACTAGCTCATTGCTTATTGTGGGTGGACCAGTAAATAGTAAATGTGCTTTATCAAGGAGAACATCTGCAAACAGATGTCTAAGAATAAAGCCTGTTCAGTGGTTATCTTTGGGAAAAAAAAAACATATTTGATATAAAAATGCCTGACAATCACTGGACAAGCTTCATTGTTCGACTGAGCTTTCCTACCAGTTTGCTCACTGCTTTGTATCCAAAACCCTTCCTCCAGTCACTCCTCCCGTTAACCCGCTGCCAGTAACCCTTCTGTCTTTCCTGATCGTGCTTAACCCTTTCCTCTCCCTGCCCCGCCCCACCCTCCCCTATCCTGCTCCTCTTCTGCCTCCAGGTCGGATGACAGCGACTCCTCGCTCTCCGAGGTGCTCAGGTAGAGGAACTGTGTTTGTCTCTCTCTGTTTTCCCATCTGCCTGTTTCACTCACATGGTGTCATGTCGTCTTCACTGGCAGTCCGAGCCTTGCCTGGCCTCCGCCATCTTTGACTCTCCTCTGTGAGGGAGGTACATGTGGTGCATGTTTTAACCACATGCAGTTTTCTTGAGCTGGCGGCCTTTCCCACCCATGTGATGTTGTTTTACTCTGTGGTGTTTTTCCGCATACAAGGCCTGAATGAATCTTTTCACCCATCGACAGAAAAAAAAGGAGCAAATAACACAGTTTGAAAATGTAATCAAACATGTTTAGTAACCTCTTGATATTTTGAGAAAACTAACCCAAGTTATAACAAAGGTTATCTGAAGACATTTACTCTTAGTTATATTTTATACAGAGACCAAAGATTCATCCAACACGAGCAAAGCACTTGGAAACATATAGCAAGTGGCAAATTTAACAGTGGCAAAGAAAAACATCCTTTTAACAGGTAGAAACCTCGAGCAGAACCAGACTCATGTTGAACAGCCATCTCCTACGACTGTGTTAGACTCGGGGATAGAGGGAGATGCAGAAAGAAAGAGATGGATATAAACGAACAAACAAACAAAGCAACAACAATAACAACAACAACAACAGCTAATTCAGACTTATTGCTACACTGCCAGTAACAATGATTAAAGTTCTCAGGTCTTATACTAGTCTTTAAATGACTGTATGATAATAGCAGTTAGTTACTGTACAATAGCAGATATTTAATTACTTCATTTTACAATAAAGATAGAAGTAGTCACATAGAGTTAAAAAATACAACAAGTTACAGGACACGTCATTTTAGTAAATATTTATATTTTTTCTTTCCTTCAGAGATATATCTGCAGCCAGCAGCCTGTTAGCTTAGCATTGCACATAGAGTGGGAAACAGGGGAAACAGCTTGCCTGGTTCTTTAACCACAACAAAATCTCAACAGCAGCCACTAAAGCTAGTTACATTCTTGCAAATCACTGCAATCACATATTCTTGCACTCATTCATACACAGTCAGCAATGGCTAAGGACATACAACATGCAAACAGGAAGAGGTAGAAACAAACCTGCTGATCTTGGGGTTAGTAGATGACACGACCGACCTCCAAAGTCACAGTATATCTTGTTTGTTTACTCAGTGCAAAGACATCACTATAAATAGTATGTTATGTTGTGGGTGAATGTCCCAGACTTTGTCTTAAGGCCCTGACACACCAAGGAGACAGTCGGCCGTCGGTGAGCGGTTGTTGCCCTAGTTTTTGCGGTGTGTCCAGCTCCGTCACTAACCGTCGGCCCCAATAGCCTTTTTTTGGCCGATTCCACATGTTGAATCGGTGTCTGCAGTCGCCGGCTTGGTGGGTGAAAGGAATCTCTGTGATTGGCTGTTCAGAGAAGCGAATCAGTGCACAAGACGAAAAACGGGCTGACAACGCCAGTGCCATTTTCAACTTTTTATCAGACATTTTCGATTAGAAGTAGGCTACCGATTACGAGTGGTGAGCGACAGCGGTGAGAAAATGGTCTTCTCGTATCATAACAACGGTTTATTTATTCCTATTCTTCTTTGTCCTCTTCTGGTTTCACCTTTTTGGAATGACGATTACAGACTACCGCCGCCTGCTGGCATGGAGAGTTATTGCCTCTCACGCATGCGCAGAATGTACGTGGTGGTTGGTCATCGGCTGTAGTCTTTGCGGTGTGTTCTAGTGCAACTTTTTGGCCAAGACAATAGGCGTTGTGCGCCGACCCCACAGGCGGGCTTCGTCGCCACTAGTTCGTTGCTGTCTGCTTGGTGTGTCAGGGCCTTAAAATGAAAGCAGTGGCTCCTTGAGGTTTAGTAATAAGTCTGAATAAACCAGGAAACCACCAGAAGATGTAGCTTCTTCTAAATTGTTTAGATTACAAAGTATGCATTGTGTTCACGTGTAAGTTAGTGCGCTTCAAAGGTGGTGGCTGTTGGATTTTAGAGTGATAGAGCCAGGCTAGCCAATTTTTTTTATGCTTTAGTGTTTATGCTAAGCTAAGCTAGTTGGCAACTGGCTGAAGCTTGTACAGATATGAGTATTAACAGTCTTCTAAAAAAGACTTATATAAAACATGTAACATGTTTTTTCTTCTTTTAAAAGATCAATCCGTCCATTTTTTTTCCTACTCTTTCAAACATACACACACTCCTGTGCAAACACACACAAAAATGGATGCACCTCTCACCATGGCGCTTCTGCCTGTTTTTCAGTGTACTGTACTGCTGAGAGCACACACTGATCTCCCCTCATGTTTTTCATTAGTCTGCTGGTCGCACAGTTCTTGGCCCTGCCACATCCATTAGCAGCCCTAACAAAGTGCATAACACAGCACACTGTTATATCTGTCCGCGGCACTTATCGAACGGAAACATAGCACAGTACTGTACAAAAAACAAAAACATGCTGCATTAAACACTATCATTAAATGTACAGTAATTGTTCTTAAAGACAAAGATAAAAGAGAAACTGCAGAGAAAGTATTCTGCAATTAAAGGTTTCTATGGAAGGTAATCGATGTAACTTTGTTAATTGGTTATAATTATGGAGGCTCTGATAATAATATTTTTCTAAAGGATTAACAAAAATAAACATTGAAGCCTATTTGAAAATTACACATTATGACTTTAACATCTAGACTATAATGTGTCTCACTAACCTTTTGACTGATATTTTAACCAAAGACAATAAAACGTAAAAACCTTCAATCATCACTACAGCCTTCAGAGTGATCAAGTTCATTCAAATGAAAGGGACCTCAAATCCTTCTGATCCTATTTGTCTTAAATACTTCCCCTTCTTCATGTACATAAAACTAGATCCACCACAAGTATAGGTTTCTCCTCTGTTTAATACATAGATACATATATATCTATATCCTATCCTCATTTTTTCATGGAATTTGGTCCAAAATGAAGATGGGACGGATTTTATGTGAGGCTGTCTTCACCTCCCTTCACAGTCAGGTTTTGCAGCTGTGCATAGAAGCGGAAGCTGATAATCTGATGGTGTTATCAACTTGTAGCATTTCTCTACTTTGACAACATGTACCAAACCCTTTCCATTGGCACCTAAAGGCCACTCATCATTGAGGTGCTGACTTGAGATAAAGCCCCGCCCTGCATGTGGTGATGATGACGTCTCAGGACTTTGTGCTGTGGTTTATTTTTGAGTTGCCGGCTGCTGTGTAGTCAGTGAGCCAGGCTGTGGCTGTTTGTACCATTTGTTTTGAGCTGATTTTTTTGCAAGTGTGTTCTTTTTTGTTTCACAAGACTTTGCAGGCATGCACGATTTTTTTTGTACTTGTTGATAATGGACAGCGTTTGATTTTCGTTTGAATTTTTATGCACTGGAAGTGTGGTGGATGTTTAAGTTTGATTTGATGTGTGTTTGTGTGTGCTATAACTCTGGGACATAATAGCTACACGCAGGCAGAGAAGAAGAGCATGCTACCATAGCTTCCAAATACACACTTCAGCCTCACTCTCTCTCACTCACACA
Organism: Tautogolabrus adspersus; assembly: GCA_020745685.1. Taxonomy (NCBI): domain Eukaryota; kingdom Metazoa; phylum Chordata; class Actinopteri; order Labriformes; family Labridae; genus Tautogolabrus; species Tautogolabrus adspersus. Next base: position 15,442,220 of record CM036538.1, read on the forward strand.
CACACTACTAACAACCACTGGTGTTGTAGGGAAGCCCACTAGGGACCAATTTTCCCACATTCCCCCCTCTTCCTTTCGCCCTCTGCCAGCCTTGTCTCAGTCCGCTGACTGCTCTCAAGGCACTCTGGGACTCTGGCCTGTCAGCAGGACACAGTGTAGATTGTGGAGGGCGAGGGGAAAGAGATTGAGTGCATATGGTATATGGGCCTGTGTGTGTTTGTATACTTAGGTGTGTGTGAGTGTAAAAACGTAAGGCAGACAGACACGGTGAATACAAAGCAGCTCTCACTGTTGCAGTGTCTTAATTGGGCTGTTTCACAAAGAAAACGAAAAGGGGGATTGGGTAGTGGAGGCAGACCAGAGAGATGGAGCAGGTGGGTGCACAAAACCAACAGTTAAATATGTGTTTGTACGTGTTTGTGTGTGTGGGGTTTATATGTACAGTACAGATTTTCTACAAGGGAGTACATTTGTATCCAGTGAGGTTTGTATTGCCTCTTGTATTTTGTGTGCATGTTTTTGGATTGGCCTGTATCCAAGTACAAACATCCGTAGATAAGTAAAGAAAACAGCCTTACAGATCTGTATTTAAGTGACTGTTACATACTGAGTGTATGTGCGTGTGTGATCTTTAGGGGTGTGATCAATCCTATCGGGGGTGTGAAGGGGGGTCGGACAGCCCCCCTACAGAGTGTGTCTGTGGCCGAGGGCCATTCCAAGCCTGTACTGTGTGTGGATGCTACAGATGAGCTGCTATTTACTGGATCTAAAGGTAAAAATACTTCTTAGAGTACTGTTAGTTTTTTTTTATATTGGAATAAATCAAATGTATCTTGTATGTTCTTAATGACTGCTGTTAAATTAATATAATTATGTGATTTCTAAAGTTTTCTTTAATTAGTGGCTTACCTATGAAGCAAAATACAAAATTACACAAAGAGTGTCATCAAAGTATTACATCAAGTCAAGATTAGTTCAACATGTGTGGAACTATGCAGCCTTTGCTCTCATGTTTGTTTGAGGAAAATGCAGCTGATGCTAGGAGGTGAGTAAACAAGCTAACAGCTAGCCTCCTAGCTTGTCAAACCTTTTACAAATGCAGCGTGTATGAATGACAAAGTGCCTTTGATGGTTTTTCTCTTAGATATGCAAAGATTAAGATAAAAGGTGTAAATTAAATTAGTGTTGGAGGAGTGTAGAGGTTCTTGTTGGTAAGTTTTTGACAGGCTAAAGGTTTCTCAACTTTTCCAGTATTTATGCTAATCTAAGCTAATTCGGATGTTACTTTATTACTTAAACGTATTAGGCATACTGTTTCTCATCTTGCTGTCTTGAAGAATGTGAATATGTTAATTTCCCAAAATGATCAACATGTCCTCTTCTCTCACAACAAATTAAATGTCAAAGGAATTGTTGTTTTTTTCCTTGTGTTTTTTTTACATTTCAGTTTACCACTTCCTATGCTGTCTGTCGTTTTTCGAGGAGTTAATGCTAAACTACGGCCAGCTTATATAAAATTCAAATATTTGAAACTAGAATAAAGTTTTAAATATTCTTATTCTTAATAATTCCCTCAATAAGTGGCATCCATCTTTTGATGTGCTTTTATCATATTTTAAACTGAGATTAACAACAAATTAGGAATGCTAATCAGGCTAACACTGAACTAAAATAAATTGCAACAATAGAATTATCAGAATGATTTAGATGTTATGTATGTCAATCCAAACTATGACTCTGTGTTTCAAAGTATTTGAACTCCCCTCTTTTGCCCCTCTAGATCGTACCTGTAAGATGTGGAACCTGGTAACAGGTCAGGAGATTGTCACCTTAAAAGGCCACCCAAACAACGTGGTGTCAGTCAAATATTGTCCTGCCTCCTGTCTGGTCTTCTCTGTCTCCACCTCCTACATAAAGGTGTGGGACATCCGTGACTCCGCTAAGTGTATCCGCACTCTAACGTAAGTTCTTCTTTACAATCAGCCAGATGAAAAGGGTTTGGGCAGTAAAACTAAAAAAAATTGCAGCCTAGCAGAATTTGGTAAGAATGGTTTAGGGATGTGCTTCTTCTATTCAGTGCTGTGTTTCAAAATGCAGAAAAAATTATGAATACTGAATTCAACTTGTCTCTCTTCTCAAGTCTCCATTTAATACTCCTTTATTGTTATTCCCCTGTTTCTCTTCTCTGTTTCCCCACAGTTCATCTGGGCAGGTTGTCTCTGGGGACGCGTGTGCAGGCACCACCACTCGCACAATAACCTTTGCACAGGGGGAGTGTCAGATCAACCAGATCGCCCTCAACCCATCAGGATCTGTGCTTTATGCTGCTGCTGGAAATATTGTACGCATGTGGGACCTAAACAGGTATGATTCATTCATTCATTCATTAAAATACTAATCTAATTCTGAGTTCATTTCAGTCCTTCAGTCACTCTGAAGGCTGTTATATATTTCCTTAGTTTGTTCATGCAGGTAGTTTCTGCAAAGCTAGCTCTTAATTCCTTTAGACACAGATGTAGATGTATATATTCATTTGGTAGATGTTACTCCACCAGTGAGCTGATTAACCCGATCTGACTGAAGGGATGGGAAAGGCTGTCAAAAACAGAAAAGTGCAGGAACTCAGCAATGACGATATCAAGTGTGAAAACAAGCAGGTTCCCTAGAAGACCCCGTATTTCTAATATCTTGTAAAAAAAAAAATTCTTCTCCTCTTTTTTTTGCTCCCAGGGGTAAATGGTTAACAGATAGGACCAGACAGTTTACGCTGAAGGCCTCAGACCAATATAATGATGCATAACAACCCCCAGAAATGAAAAATGAATGTATTAAATATTTCTCCAGTATCATCCCTGCCTTTGGTGTTGCTGTGTCTCAGCCGCTTTACTCTCGAGACGGAAAGTGAATTCATTCAGTGAAACTGACAACTTGAAAATCAGATTCTTGTGAGTAATGAATTTCACAGACCTTTGCGTCGCTTCTTTTGCCTGTCGGTTTGTCTCTGGTGTGTGTGTGTGTGTGTGTGTGTGTGTTTGTGGTGTGGGTCAATGTTTGTATTTAGGATGCAAGCGATGGGGAAGTTGACAGGCCACATCGGCTCGGTGATGTGTCTGACAGTGGGACAGTCTCTGCTGGGCAAAGACCAAGTCATCACAGGCTCTAAAGACCATTACGTCAAGGTTACATCTGCTCACACTCTGACATATTTAGACCACTCCTACTGTATGTGTCACATATTGAGACAAATCAAAAGATGAACTGACTTTTGGTTTCTCCTCAGGTTTTTGACGTGGCAGAGGGAACCCTGGGTAATGTAGGCCCAGCTCATAACTTTGAGCCGCCACACTATGACGGCATCGAATGTTTGGCTGTAAATGGGGATGTGCTGTTCAGCGGATCCAGAGACAATGGCATCAAAAAATGGGATTTGGAGCAGCAAGAGCTCACTCAGGTGTGTATGTGTGGGGGGTTTCATGTAAATGTTGCCTGCATGGAAAATGTTTAATGGATTAGGAAGTTGCATTTAAAACATTAAATGATCAGACCAAACTGAAAATGCAAACTATCCCTTAGACTCAATGAAAATTAAAGATACATTTGTGGTTTGTTCAGACAAAGAACACAAGGTCAGCAGGGTTGAGTTAAACAGGAAGCAGAGTGAAAATATATTGTGGATGTATAGCTCATACATTCAAATTTCAAACCCTGTCCTTTCCTCGACCCTTCTCTTGACATTATATGCAGTGAGCCTGCAGGTACTGTAAAAACACGCACCAGTCCTCTGTTCCTTGAGGCTAATTATTCATGACCTTTTGACCCCATCATCCTTGGAGCTAGCTGCTCTTTCCATATCTTATAGGTGCAGTGTGCAGGGTAGTTAGAGTGCCAACATAGTGTTAGGGGCTCTATTTAGATTGTTGTGTAAAATTGAGTCACATTTAAATAGTTGTTTTACTTCTTGTGCAGAGTAGTAATTTGGATTTTGAAATAATTTATCAAGCAAACGACCAAAGAGTCTACAGCCTTTGTAGCAACAAGCAGTACATTAAGCTAAATTCCTATATGAAAGAATGCTTGCATGCTCCTAATGAGAATGATACATTGCTGATGTGTTACAAATATAATGTTTGTTCTACTAAATCAGTAAAAATAAAAATGTGTAGAGTCAATTTGTAGACATTAGAAATAAGGAAAATAAGGTTGATTCTGGTGAATTGATTTCCCTTCATTCTTCCAATAAATGTCCATGAAGACGAGAAGTCAGTCACCACCAAAGCTCAAGCACACAATACTCTCTGTGCCTGTACAGGGCTAGTTGCGACTGGATCTTACTCTGACATCGGCTCGGCTGTCACAGTGAAACATTTGAGCATTCTGTTGTTGGATGGTTCTCTACATGTCCTGTTTTACCCCATGTGTTCACTCTGTGGAGAAAGTCAACACAGTGTTGTCATGTGTAATGTAGCTGAAAAGCAACAGAGTCAACATCAGGGTGTTAGAAACCTAAAAGGCACTGCTGTGATGCCTCCTGTGTATCCTCTTGTGCCTGCATATGCTAATAATGCATCATGATGCACCTTGTGGGTGGATTTCTCATTTGCATGCCCGGTAATTTTTATATTAAGCTGCATATTATATTCCAATTTTTGCACAACTTCTAGTGCGCTTTTGTGAATCCAAACACAGAAAACAAGAACATAAGACATAATTATTTCCATTTAAAGGCTGAATTATATCAACCCAGTCTGTGGTCTGCCACATGTGACCTCAACCTCATTTGTGAAGCAGTCAACACAATCTCTTTTACAGCCTCTCTAACTCTGCAGCCTCAGTCTAATTATGTAATAGGATCAAATTGTGGCTTGGGGTGTGATAGAATATATTACAGCAGACTCTGAAACTCCTCCAGAGTTGCGGTTCTGCACCAACCCCTCTGTTGAAAATGCATACGTGAGTTTCTTGGGAAAACATTTGAAGAGTGTGTTTATAATTACTCAGCACTGTGGTTAAGGGACTCCCAGTGGCTTGATAAATATTTTATAGACCTTCCAGAAAGCATTATCAAGTTTGCATGTTTACTGGTTTGTAAACATGCTTATGCAACAGTAACTGCAGTGCGATGGTGCTGTGATGAGGTGTTGGAAAGCAATAACACTTTTGAAGCTCGGGTGTAAGGTTGTTACAGTAAGTGGGGAACATGTGAACTCTCTCTTTGTATTGTGTAATAGCTCCTCCACATCCCAACCTCTTACCTCTCTCAGGGTTTTCTCCATTTTCCTATTTGTGCAAAGGACACATTTCCAATTTCCTGACCTTTTCTGGCCTTGAGAGGACATGGCATACATCTGGTGACCCTGAGAAATGGGAAGTTGTTGGAAGGAGCCTTAAATAAGTTAAACTTACACACCTGTACACACCTTTGAGACTGAACTCAGATAATCCCAAAATATTATATAGAGGCAACATGTTATATAAAATATATAAAACCAAGTACTGATTTGACAGTAGGAGTTGCACTATCATTACTCATTTATACTTTGAAAGAAGCTGTGATTTGTTCCAAGTCGTTGACTAAAAGGAAATGTAGGTAATGTTTAATGTAAAGGACCTGAGCCTACATCTAGGTCTGCATATAAATTAAATATCTACAGATAAATTAAGAATCTGCTCACACGTTAACAACATTATACATGAGGCACTGTATTCGCTCATGCTCGTGTGCAAGATCCAGTATCTTTGAAACTCCAGGAAACCACCACGTATTGGATTTGTAATGCTGAAATAATGCTAACAGCATAAAAAATCTACCGGCATGATACTCATTGGTCTGCAGTTACTTGGATAGTAATATTGGCAACAAGCTCATATCTGACTGTATATCTGATTGTGCAAGTCATTGATAAAGCTCTAACAAAAAATTGACACAAAAAACACCTAAAAACCTGAAGTACCAGTTCATTGAAAAATGACTTTTACAGTAGCCAGTGATGTTGCAGCAACAGAAACCTCCAGTGTGTATCACTGCTTTAATTTAACGAGAGGACATTTAGACTCCAGTGGCACTGGCACATAATAACTACTGTACATGGTCAGGGAAATTACGGAAAAGGACGCTATCATTTCACTGAAACCATTAAATTGCTATTTTGAATAGATGCTGATACGATAGACATTTGTGAGCTGCAGGATTCCATCCAAAGCTTTGTTTTAGTCTGTGTTTAATGTGGCAGAGGTTTACAGTTTGTTCCTAAAGGATTAGTATCAACAGGAGCGTTTGTCGTCTTAAATGACCAGTCATGCCTGAGAGCCAATGAGTCATAGTGTTTTTAGACAAACAGCTTTGTTTAGTCAATATAAAGTGATACCTGCTGTAGATAATGTGGTCCCTAAAAGGCGACATTTATATTAATCATCTCTCAGGTTAAAGAAGAGCAACTCAACAGAAAACAACTTTTACTTCAATCACATACAGTATGATCATTTCCGTTTCCTTTTGGCACAGAGAGCTAAAAGGAAAAGCACAGGGTTTAAGATTGTTGGTTCTTTGTTTAGATCATATGTGAAGGGTTTGAATGCAAATGCAGTATAGATAAAGATTTAATTTACTGCCCACAAGAACTGGAGAATAGCTGTAAGATGCAAAATGTTCAGGAAAGAAAGATATGTATCTGTAATGTGAGACACCTGGTGGAAACAATCGTGAAAATAAACTTCGTATGAGGTGTTATTCTGGTGAAGCTAATCGGAAAAGTTACATTCTGAGAAAAAAAGACAACTGAACAGGAAACAACAGGAGGAAGTAGATAAACACAATAAAGTTATCTTCCTGTTCATGGTTTTCTTTGATTAGGCAAAAATAATCTGCAGCTCAGTTTGTTAAGATAAAAAATCAAAAACACGTAGCAGAGCAAGATTAATGCTCAATGAATCCTCCTGAAACATTCAAACAGTTTTCCATACGTGTAATCTGGGCTGATTATGGTTTACATCTTACATGTGCAGTTTTGTTCTCACAGGTTCCTCATTTTCTCTTCAACTCCTTCAGTAATATGTGATGAACGATATGTTCTGTTTGGTTCTCTAATAAGGGTTTGGTTAGAAGTATTATCACAGCAGAAGTGTGGAGCTTCAATGTGTCACAGACATCTCTATAATAACCATTAATTATAAAGCGCTGTCTGAACAAAGTTACTTCACAAACAGTTTAGTAACAACAGAAAAGATTGTTGGAACAAGATGTGCGTGAACAAAATGTAACCTTATATTTGCATAAAATGTAGATCATTGAAACATTTCTGACATTTCTAACAAACTCTTATGATTCTTCACACATTTGAACCACACATTCACACATTGTTAGCCCTGGCTTTATGTACTTCCTGTTGCTAAATGAATCAGCAGCTCATGTCATTGTTGAATCTTTGTAAATGTAAGACAGAAGAATCCTTTCTAAGTCCACGAAGAGCTATTGTAACATTGTGAGCACACAGACACATGAGCTAAGAATAACTACAGCATTGAGGCTAAATACAGCATTAGTGAGTCTGACTTGTATGTTGCCTAGCAACAATTTGCATTTTCCATTCAAGAAATATGGTGCATTACTGTAGATGATTTACATCCATTAAAAAATAAGGCACTGAACATGTTTTTTCTGCTTCTATATTTAGAGCGAATACCCCAGATGACTCACATTCATGAAACTGTTACTGGAACACTTTGATGTGAAAACACGACATCTAAAATCTTTCTTTCACTCTCGCTGACTTTTTGTTTCTGCTTTGGCTCCATAGCAAATCCCGAACGCCCATAAGGACTGGGTTTGTGCTCTGGCACATGTCCCAGGTCGGCCCATGCTGCTGAGCGCCTGTCGGGGCGGCATGCTGAAAGTGTGGAACGTAGACAATTTCACCCCCATAGGAGAGGTCAGAGGTCATGACAGCCCAATTAACGCCATATGTACCAATTCAAGACAGATCTTCACTGCATCAAGGTAAAAATGTTGTAGGCTGCACTGACACTGCTCTCAATTTGCTTTCTTTGGTAGGGCTGTGGAATAGAAGTTTCTCAAATGATAGTCATTTAATAAAAAAAGTTCTATCCATCAATAATTCTTTTGAGAAATAAAAGACTTAAGTTATTAAAAAATACTTATTTCCTCCAAGGTTATAGCCTTCATAGAGGCACATACTCCACCCTGTTGTTGAGAAGATGCTTTTTAACTGTTTGTGTTTGTTTGTGTGTGTGATTGGGACATTATGCGGTCTCTTCAGACTGCCCACATTAATCTTATTTTTTCTAACTGGCAGGCTTTCACCGAAGGTGGTTGACTTTCTGCTCCTCATTCCTTTCTTCTCTTATTTCATCTCTTTACATCATCTCTTGATGTCTTTCTGGTCTTCCATCATCTTTTCTGTGGACAAATATTTCCTCTTGTTTTGTCTCTCAAACTCTCCTCTCCCAACCTTCTTCCTCCTCTTCCTCCTGTACTCCCCCCCCTTGTTGAAAACAGTGACTGCAGGGTGAAGTTGTGGAGCTATATCCCGGGTTTAACCCCATGTCTTCCTCGACGGGTCCTGGCCATCAAGGGCAGAGCCACCAGCCTCCCATGATTGCCTCTCCTCCGCTCACCAACCCTCCCTTCCTCTGGTACTCTCTTAACTAATTTCTAGCTTCTTTTCCCACCCGTGATTCATTTCACCTACTTTTGATTTTCTTCACCTGGATCGAACCCAAACATTTCTGTTTGCATTTATCTGATCTGTTTCAACTTTCACTCCAATTCTTTGGATATTCGTTTCTCTTCTTTTTGTTGTTTTGTCTTCAGGCTTTCTGTTTGAATAGTTTAATGATGGTTAATTCTTCATTTGCAGACCACTGCCTCCACATACAAGAATCCCCTTCACTGAACAAATATCTTTCTTTTTTTCTCATGTCTTCAAGTTGAGTTTGTCTGAGTGCATGTTGTTCTTTCTAAATGCCTTGTACATCCACACTGGTGTTAGTGATCAGACCTCCTCTCAGCAATATGTGGGTGGGGACAACTTTGTTTGACGGACAGCTCCATTATCTCGTTGATTCTGTAAAACCAGTTTGGGCAGGACTGGAAAACTTGTTAACCTGTTATCACACTTGTTGGTGCTTCGAATTTATTACATTATAAATTCTCACCATAACTCTACAAGTGGGGAAGATAATCAAAAGGAATTGACAGGGTCCATTGGGAGTAAAGTTAGAGAGAGTATGGTTACTCTCACTTGTTCTAATGTTATGATCATATAAACTTCTTCCACACTTCTCTGAGAAGGCAGAGAGATGTTTTTATTTACTGACACGATAGAGAATGGTCTTTAAAGTTTGAGTGTGTCTGTGTTTGTGAGGTTTACTTTTAAGTCAATCCTTCATGTTGTGTCTGATGTACAATGGTTTGTTTTGAAAGAGAAAAACAGCTTGATTGATGTTCAGTTATGTTCCTGCTTTTGTTGTGTTCTCCTTTATTTCTTTTGCTTTTGCTCATCATCCCACCCCTTCTCTCTCTCTCTATCTCTCTCTCTCTCTCTGTAGCGACAAGACAGTGAAGATCTGGTCATCAAAGGTTTGGAGGAAGAGGTGACAAACAAAAGACCGTGGTTCCTTTTTTGTCAGCCATCTTGCCGACTCACCTCAAGCAACAAGGTGCACAGTTTCCAAGGCAATCAAGGTGTTTTTTGTTTTCTTCTTCTTTGTGAAGGTGCAAAATGACAACGTGGAGTCGGGATATGTATTCAAAGGCAAAAATACAATTTGCCTTTCAGATTTTTTACTGCCAATTTGAAAGTGCCATTCAGGTGTGATGCTATTGGGACAAGCAAACCTATTTTTTTCTGTTGTGGATTCGCGAGGCAGAACAATTTCTCTCTTGATATGAAAACTACCACAACCTGTTGAAAAGAGGAAATGAAAAGTGTCCTTCTGTTCTTTTACCCTTTTTTTTTTTGAACCCCTGAGGAACAGCTGGAGAGAATTTCGCTGGAAGATGTTCATTCATGAAGGATGTGAAGAGAATATAAATCCCAGAGCGATGTTTACTAAGAACTCGGATCTCGGTTCCTCCAGGCAGGACTGTTAATGTTCATGAAAGTTGTGACTGTTTGGATACTGACCATGCTGTGAGTTCATTATGGTGACTGATCAAAAGAAGAATGTGGCTGAAGAAACACAAAACACCGTCACTGGATGTTCAGTTATTGTCTCTGGAATCTCCTTCCAATCACTTTTGGTTAAAGTTACTCTCAGTTCATCACTGAAACTAACTGCATTCTGCGAGTCACGTTTTTAATGACTTTAACTTATTTATTATTTTCCCTACCTCAGTTGTTTTGAACTTTTGTGTGAGGTGGGTGGGAACATTTTTACGGGTCTCTGTGTTCAAACAGCAGGTGCTTGACATTTTTAAGTCTTTATTTGATGCCTGGCTCTTCATCTCTGTGTGGATGTGTCCTCTGTGGCCCTCCAGCTATCAGCCTGTCTATCTGCTGACCTTGCAAACAGGAAAGCACACATCCAGTAGCACCGCTAAGGTAGCACCGCCCCCGGAGGAATCTCATGGGATTGTATTATTTGTTGTGTAAAGTGCCAAGCACAGCGGAAAAGAAAAAAACCCTGCAGATACACATGATACACAACTACATTCCACTCCCGACGCATTTGTGAGTCCATTTAGGCCAAAGTGCCAGATCTTAAATCAACCATCCACAGCTATATGTGGTCCATACCTGCCATTCATCCTCCACACAAATGCTAAAAAAAGCCCTACCAGTACCCCAAACCTTTTTCTGCCTGGTTTCTGCTCCCCTCTGATCTTTAAGGTTAGCAACTGTATCAGTCTGACCAGCCTTACTTAAGAGTCCACCTCCTTCCCTGCTTCTGACTTTCTTTAGGAATCATTTTTAATTAGAGGTCTCGCAGCTCTACTGGCTGCTTTCAGGAGAGATTACTCGGGTGAAAGTAGGTCATAACTGAGGGGGATTTCTTATTAAAATCCCAGTATACTTCCACCCACTTTTGCTGCTACATTGCTACATTTCAAGGCAGGAGGAAACTTCTTGTCCACATGTTCTGGTGTACAAATCTGTTTATGTGGCAAACACGCACATATGCACCAACTGTGGACACGCACACAAAACCAATATTTTAGTGGATGTTTCGGTTATCCATCTCGTCTGATAGGTCTTGGCATCCCTCACTGTGTTGATTTAGTGTCTCTTTAATGAAGCAGATTCAGCGCTGCAGCACACCGCTGACGCACACCAAACACAGACACACAAAAACACGCCAACAGGCAACAGTAATAACCCAAGTCTTAAAAGTCTTTTCAATTATCCTTTTGATGTCTGATGCTTCTTCACACAGATATTAGCAGGAGTGCACATCACTTTCAGTTTTAACTTGGTCTTTTTATGTCGGCCAAAATTATTTAAAAGCTTTTTTTTTTTCATTTCAATGTTTTACTGGCTGATAAAACACAATTCATGTCCATTAGTGTCAGACCATCACAGTAGAGTATTGTTCAGCTCTGAAAGTCTTTCCATTGACATTTACAAAAACAATACTCTTCTGATTTAGTGCTCTCTTTCTTATAAAAAGACCCAGAAACATTATGTAGTATAATCAAAACAAAGCTTGGACCACAAAACAGCATTTAAAGGTGCGGAGGCTAGTGAATGCCTTCTACATACTTCCTGAAAATTCTCCCTTTTAAAGAGAGAATATGTGCTGCTGATGGCTGATGTCGCCATCACAAGGTTGAAGCTGCTGAAACTCTCCAAAAGCAATTATATGGGTTTTGGTTTTATGTTTATGGGGTATGGGGGGTTGTGATTTGGGATACAAATGTGTGGTTGGGGGTAGTTTGTTGAAGCAATCTTAGTTTTAATACAATTCTACACTTAGAAACTCAGGTAATGGTTTAAGATATTGTAAGTTATACTCTAGAAATGAGTCGACCCTTTGGATTTTAGTAGCTCTTTGAATCAACCAAATGCCTTGTTTGAGTGATTTTTTATTTTGACAAAAAAAATGGTACTATCAGCGTGCCATCCTTTTTGTAAAATACCCATTTCCATGTTTTGTTTTCCATTTGAATCCCTTTATTTATCTTTTTTTTCTAAACAAAATGAAGAGCATCGTTCCAAAAGGGTCAAAACTGAAAGTCTTGCAACTTTGAGGAGATGTGCACTGAATTTTGAACATAATTACTTGTTCAAAATATGTGTAAAATATTGTATAATAGTTTCATTAAAAAAACTGGAATGAGCGGTACAACATTTGTTCAGTGGAAATATTAAGCTCCCAAAATTGGGCCCATACTTTGACCTTGAGTCAGACTACATAACCTTCACTGTTCACAGTATGTGTCCGTGCTAATTAGCCAAACTGACCTTGCTCAGAAGCTCTGAGGTTTGATGTGATAGCAATGCTAAAGCAGCCTATCTCTGTTTATACTTTCTTCTCTCCAGACGTATCCACCATCTTCACATAAATTTTCCTCCGACATCATGCTCAGGGTGTGAAGCTGAAATACTGCAAAACTATTGCTATGTTCCAGTCTGAAATTTCTGTAATCAACTGAAGTAGTTTTCATTTCATTGATTCTTGACTGACAACAGAAAAGACAAGGGATAGTTAAAATATGGCCCGTTGTCCCATCCTTGTATTTAGAGTTAGAGACATATTTGATAAGTCATTAGCTAGATGAGTGGTTCCCAACCTTGAGCTAACAACCACCTCAAAAAAGATATTAGCGAAAAAAAGTTAAGTCTCAACAGCTAATGCTAGCATTCAACCACATCCTAGCTAACATTAGTGTTTGACAGTGTTACACTATGCGAATAAAAATGCCATAAATTACGAGCAAATCAGAAACGCTAGCTAAAGTTAATGTAATAGGAATTGGTTGAATGGTTAGCTGTTGACTTTGCCATCCTTATGACTTCACCAATAAGTTTGTTTTGATTACTTTTTTGCTCCTAACAGTTACAACAGCTAATGTTAGCATTCAGCCAATTTAGCCATCATAACGGTTAATTAGCTAACATACCATTATCCTGGAAGTTTCAGCTTTTCTACCTCTAGTATTACATTAAGATGTGTTTTGCTAAGTGGTTAAATGAACATGTTAGCTCTTTTTTTAAAGGTTGAAGTTATCAAATAAGTTGCTTTAACTTGAAATATTGCCCGATGTTGTTCCAAATTGTGTCTATCTATTGTCTTTCAGTAGTTCAACAATCATAGAGTTGTGAAATGATAATTTGTCCAATTCCCTAAATGTAAGGATTGGTAAAACATACCAGTTCTTTTAACTTCTCAACCTGAGTCTGACAGAAAGGGGAAAATAGGCACAATGTGAATGCTGATTTTGTGAAAGATGATCTTGTAATACTGTAGCTTTAGATTCTCTCCTATAGGTGCTTGTACATTTGCTGACGGATGCATGATGTAAGTGGTGCTTACGACTGACTAATTGGACATTTTAAAACACTGAAATCCACTTCTGCTGGTACTTTCACCTGAGTGTGTGTGCTATCAAAATCTGAAAAGTATTTGGCTATTTTTTGGATTAAACATGTTGCGTGCTTCAAAAAAGGCGCTTGCAGAAAAGTTTTTATTTTAGTCAAGCAGATGCAGAAAATTTAAATCTGGATATAGATCAGCCACACTCTAACTTTACCAAAGGTCGTAGGCTTCTAATATGCTAATGTGAGCACCACTTCATTTATTGATAATGTGTAAATATGTGTCATAGCTTTTTGAATATTACAGAGTTAGATGAGGTTAACTGACCATCCTCATCAGATAACCTTGGAGTAATCTCTGCAAGTTAGGATTAACATGCACTTTGGATTATGAACACAGCTGTGAATACTACGATAACTGTTTTACAAACATAGATGAAGCCTAGTTTTAGACTTAGTTTACAAAGACAGTTCATGAGACTCTAATGGGGCTTGAAGAACAGAAATTGTACTGAGAAGAACCACCCCTGCTTAGCTCCTCATTAGGTTTAGAAATTGATGTTTGTGCTAATACGATATGTTATATACAGACAAGTCTTCGAAAGTCAGTGCCCAGTATGTCCCTGCCTTTAATGTCCCCCCCATTTTTTTTTTTTTATAGCAAATGGTTTCTGAAAATGAGAATTTTCTCCATCCTTATTTCCCTGGCTGTCTGCTGGTATTTTCTTAATATCACTGACCACAAACACTTGATATTATTCTATGAAAGATCTAATCAGAGACACAAAATGAGGTGGATCTCACTTTAATCTCTCTTACCTTCTCTCTGACGTTCATTCAGAGAGGGATATTGTCTCATTTAATTTACCATTGAGCATGTAATGAGTGTTGTTTTAGCAATACTCTCTAATACCTAATTGGTAGCTATGTTCTGTAGCCAAACATAGAAAATAAGTCTATTGTAGCTACCTTTTAATCTTAATACAATCTTCATTAAGATTACAGAGCTGTTTGACCAAAGCTACATATCACTTGAACTAAAAACATTGGTTAAATTGTATGTTTTAAATTGTGATTCTGATGCTCCATTTGTATTAAAAAACAAACAAATCCTGGAGCACACACAGATCTCACCCTGGGACTTTGTATGAATTGACCATTTGCGAAGCCCTGCTCCCAGATAGCTACCATTCTTGCCAAGAAATGATTCAAAATACATGATAATAGTGCCAAATTAACCACTCAAACTTTAAAATAGTTTTTGAATTTGCTGTTATTTCAGGAGAAATATCGAGCTAAGGCAGCTGTGCCTAGTTATATTTTGTCTGTAAACCAGTCTGTCTGGTATTTTGTAAATACAAAAGGCGATCAGAGCGTCAAGCTACCAGTCCAATTGATTGTGTGATAAACACCTTTAGCATTTCCAGCCTAGGCAAAACATCTTATGACTACCAGGAAACGAAACCTCGGTAATCAGCATCTCAGCTTCAGCCTCGTGCCTCTTCTAACAGGCCTAACTGCCTTACCAGAACAGAATGTGTCTGCAGGACTTTAATAATCATTCACTTAATATCCTGAATCTGTAACAGATTTCTTCTGAGGATTGTAGATCGTCCATACAGATTTGTGAGTCAGACGACTTCTCGGCTCACTTTATCAGTACGACTGAAAAGACTTTGCCTCAGGGTTCTGAGGGATGAGATCGCTTTTAGACACAATCAAGAGGGCTGCTGATCAAGAGGGCACTTCACTGCGAGTCGCTATCGCACATACACAAACGACACACTTCTTCTCTGGCTTCTCAAGTAGTGTTTCTCCAGGTGTGTGTTGTTACATGGATCACACGTTGGTGATACAGTTTGTTATGGTGTCTGTGAAATATGTACTCATGGGACTTAAATGCAGGGTCAAAGGTCATTTGTGCCTTTTATTGCACAGACTACTCCCTCTTAAATGAGTGTAAATGTGTGTACAGTTTTTTTTTATATGACTGTGCATGTGAACAAGCCATGTAAAATATCTTACTGTAAATAATGTAAGTAAGTATTTAATGAAGGACCCAACGTTCCCTCAAGACAATAAATGAGTGAAAAAAATCTGTCCTTTGTGTCTCATGGTGTGTCAAATCTAGATAGGATACAGTATATATATATACAAAAAACAATCATGTAAATCCTAATCTGATATCCATCTATGCACACTGCTTAATGTAAATAGACCTAGTAAAAAGCTTTCTACCTCATGTATATAAATCTATTGGATAAATAATGACATATTCTATTATCATGTTTATTTCAGCATGTTTGCTCTAGTCACCACTGCATTATTGTCTCATTAGTCTTGTACATATTAGTCTTTACTTATTTTGTGTTTATTGTTGATATTTAATGTTGTACTTTTTGTACATAGAGAGCACGGTTCACCAAAGTCAAAATTCCTTGCGTGTGTAAGCACACCTGGCCAATAAAGCTGATTCTGAAATAATGTGATTGGACAAGAGGCATTCCATGAGTGCTAATATACAGAACAAAAGCATGGGGACTTTTCACAAAACGTATCACTACGGTTCAGCCAGGTATTCTAAATACAGTTAACTAGCACACTAACGAGTGTTGAAATAAGCCAAGAAACTTAAACTACCACAACTAACTCCAAAACTATAAAGTCTTGTATATCTGTTTCATAAAAGCAATATCACAATTGAGTCATTTCTGTTGTACTGATTGAATGTCAGCAGGCTGTGAGGATTGCTATTTCCGAGAAACAGCCGATGTTATATTCAGTATCAGCCCTCCCTCTTATGTGATATTGCTTAATTGGTGTCATCTGATTCTTGATTGTCAAGAAAATAAAAATAAACACATTATGTATTACAGGATAACACTCCTCTGAGTACTCAAACACAAAAGTTATTAACCAGAGTTTTGGGATCTTAGCCGTTTAGCAGTCAGACTGCTTATTGCAACACTTAGCTCTTGATCTCCTGTCTGAAGACAAGAGAAGAAATTAAATGATTGTTCACCTCGCAGATGGAGAAGGAGTTTATTGATCATTCAGGGTAAACAGGTTGCAACAGATGAGACAAAGACATAGGCAGATGTTTTTCATCCAGATACATTTCTTTTCACTTCAGGACTGGAGATACAGACTCCAAACTCATACATCTTCATTTCCTTTGCAAACTCTGATCATTAACTTGAGTCGAGCTTCGCTTGTCTCAGCAGCGGTGAGAGATGCAAGGGCTGTGATGTACGACGGCCATTACTGCCTCAGAGGAGGCAGCAACTGTTTGAAAATGCCAGTCACAAACAAATAAACATCCATACACAAACCCTGTCACGTCCCAGCTGTGAGTGCTCCATCTGCTCTCTCTCCATATGATGAACTCCTGAAATTTCAATTTGTCTCTTTGAGTACACTTCACTGCTCCAGTAGGTCTGTTCTTACATGCTGATCCATCAATCTCAGTAATAAACACTCATATCCATTATGCTTCCTGGTGATTATACTGAAACTAATTTAACTCCAAAATCTTAAGTAAAAACTCTGAACCTTGCTAAGGATTACAGATGTCATTGGATCAAGGGGATCATACAGAGGCATTCATGGTCCCCAGGGGATGATTTGTAATTTTGGTGAACCATTTAAAAAGCACCACAAATTTAATTTGTGACATTCTTAGCTTTACAAAACCCTGAAAATCAATTTACACTTATCGGCACACCTGTTTAACCTTTAAAATTCTCATCGAGAGCACGTTGACATCTTGAGCTGGTGTTAGTAATTTGCTTTAATCGTCAGTAGTATTTTTGACTTTGTCAGCTCATCATTTCGCTTTAATGTTAGTGACACTAATTACAGGTAATAGACCAAAGCAGACTGAAAAGAAACTTTGATCATGACACGTTAAAACACATCCGCAATTTGTAAGTGCTCAAGTGAGTTCAAGAGTTCAAACTCTTAAAGAGTAGCAAGAGCCATGACTGATTTTTTCATCTCAAGAAAGTAATCAAATTATTTTACAGTTGCTTTACAAAAAATCTCATATTATTCTACTGTGTCTGCAGAAACTGCTCAATCAGCTATGACTGCTGCAACTGTATCAGGACTCTTACATATCCAATGTGTACTAACTCTTCATACACCTGAAGCTTTTTACTTATACCACCCTAAAGTATATAGATTTATTTTAGTTGCAACTTATTTATCTCATTCAATTTCTATTCATTTTAAATAATCTTATCTTTATATGACTAGTGTTTATGCTGAGCTGACCACATTTTCTTATCCAGTACATTTTATTTCACCAAACCTATACCTGAGAAGACTCATAGCAACAATCATCCTGGAGGAAAACATGGATGTAGAAGGGATGGTTATGGGTGAACACCAAAAACAAGTAAAAGTCATCCAGCTTAGAGGACTGGCTGTGAAGTGAGAAGAGAACTGTAGGAAACATGAGCAGTGGAGGTTGTAGACAGAAAATGTATGCTACGTTTTAATAATGAAGGAGAAATAAGGCAGCTGTTACATTTCAATAAGGGAAATACAAGGACATACTGAAAGACAATGTAGAAGCTAATTACATTTAAAGTACATCCTTTATAGCAAATGCGTCACTATTAGTGAATCACCTTTTGTCCTATGAATTCTATAAGAAGAGGATCAAAGTGAAAGATACTGTCAGAGACAGAAACACAGTCAGAGCCTGGGAAAAGGCTCAAAGAGGATTTTAATGACAGAGGAAGTCATGAAAAATCATCAACAACAAAAATCCCTACTGTTTCTCAGATATACACAGTGGGCATCTGCACCACCATAGAACAAAGCCTCGGACTATGAACTAAATAGGGTGGTCTAATCCAATTATACTCTCCCCCTTTGAGTCCAGTTCCACAAAGCATAGCATACACACACAAACACACACGCGCACACAAACACACGCACACACACACACACACACACACACACACACACACACACACACACACACACACACACACACAGTCAGAGGGACACAGTCATTCATGAACATGGCTGCATAATTAAATAAACACAAAGCACATTTGTAATAATGATGTTTTATTGTGAGGGAGAGTTGCATGCAATTTACAAGAATGTGTCTAAAGTGTTCGGTATTAAATTAATTCAAAAATCACTCACACTCATGTTGTGTTTGTTATCTGTTTAGTTATAATAGGTAATATAAATTATTTTGTAATCATTGTACTTTTAAAAAGTGATGAAGGTCAGTGACCTCTTTCTTTTCTGATACTTAGGATGTTTTAGGAGTCAAGACCAATCTGCTTTCATATTAGGATTTACAAAGTAATGACAATTCAGAAATTTAAAAAGCCTTACTGTCTGTCCGGGCCTTTGATCCGCCATTTAGTTCGCTATTTAAAAGAACAGTTTTACACATTAGGGAACATGTTTTTTCCCTGTCTATCTCTGAATAAAAGAAGAAGACAACACTCTCACATTGTCCAGTGAATACATAGTAGACAATTAGCTTAGCAAAAAAGGCAAAAAAGTACCTGGACTCTTTAAGTATATAAGATAGAATGTACAAGAATGATCTTAACATTTGGTCTCAAAAGTGAGGCCATTACAGAATTAAACCTCAATTTTTACTAAGGGAGCGGAGGTGTTAAAGTTGTAAAAAGAAGTCAGATTAGAGAAGAATCAATAAGAAAACTATTTGAACTACTCTTTTCTCAGTTGATTTAGTTCCAAAGTAAACATTTTCCTGATAGGTTTATGGTCTCATTCGCTAAATAAAAGGCTTTGTCAGTACAGCATGATTATTTTGTAAATTCTGGTCCCATTTGGAGAAGAATTTACAAAAAAAGTAGTTAATACTTCAGGGTTACCCCTGATTGACAAGTTTCTATACAAGAGTGACATGTCAACCAGGACAGAGAGGCGACTACATGTACTCCCCCTGCCTTTAAATATGTTCCCTTCAGGGTTAATAGACGATGGTGCCGGCAGAAGATGCAGAACTCGAAAGGGGAAGTTCACTACGCAGGGGCTTGAACTACTTCTTTTACACCATGACAGGTACGAAAGTCTGACTACCAGAACAGCTAAAGATGGACACTTGTCATTGCCAAAGGGAACCAGCATAGAATCCAGGAAGTAGCTGTGCCCAGCCAAGTAATAATCTAGAACAAAGTCCATATTTGGGTTTTTTGTGCAGTTTAAAAAAATTAAAACAATAAGTCAAGATGGGGGGAAGTTAGTTTTGCTGTTAAGACAAATCTAGGTCAGCTGATTAATTTATCAGTTAAACTAAACATCTGATAGCAGTAGTCTCGTAATTACTCTTCAGACATGAGCGTGCTATGTCTTTTCATCTAAACCTGGATGTTACATTTAAAATAACTGATCAAGATTTAAACTTGTATCAATCTCTGAAAGATTTTCGTTTGATAAGGCTTTTTCTATGGCTTCATTTCTGTTTAGTAGTTCCATTTTTCCATGTCTAAAATAAACGGTATTGCTGTACAAGGGAAGATAAGAGAGTCACAGATGTTCCAACTGCAGATGAAAAACACTACTTTTAACATATTTATTGATTACTGTATGGCTATGCATTGTAGCAACACTTTTTTTTAATTCAAGTGGGAAAAAGGGTTTCCCATTAAATCCTTTATTCTTTTGTAATACATGAATTTCCCCTCTAACTCATTTATCTCTCACTTAACTGTCACTTCATTCCCATGCAGTGTAAAGTCCTTGCTATCACTTTGTCTTCTTCTTTGAGTCTCTTCCCTTCACAGCCGGTTTTGGACTCCTCCAAGGCAGGAAGTTGTAGGAGACCAGGGCTGTGAGGAGGTACGTAGCCATGCCGGTGTATTCCCCAATCACCAAACACAGAGGCTGCGCCAACACGAACAGGCAGAACACGTTCATGGAGGCCCGGTCATCCAGCTCCACCAGATCGTTCTGCGATGCTTTCATCACACCAAAGAAATAAATCAGAGCCACCGCCGGGTAGAAAGCCAGCTCCACCATGATTCTGAAGACAGGAAGCTCTCACGCACTGCGAAGCCTTCAGATTAAAATGAACGTATGTGTTGGAAAGTAGTTTGTAAGAACCACTGAATGAATGAAGCAGAGTATTTCAGATACACACTCACCCAGATCAGATTTACACACACACACACGGACAGAAATCCCTCTGAAGTGTGAAGGTGGATCTGACAGGATAACAAACTTGGACCTTTGATCTGTCCCAACAGCTCTGTCAAACATTAGCCACCTCCCATGCTCCTAATCAGGAAACATAACCATTAAGCACTCTTGATAAAACCTTTGATAATGTCCTTTTGTGTATATCCTCAAACAGTTTTTATGGTACACCAAAGTGACCTTAACCTGAACGTACTACGTTGTTAAAACCTTGAACTTTACACTACTTACTATTAATACTCATGTCTCTGTGTTATATGAGTCTGGAGCTAGGAGAGGGTTAGCCTAACTTAGCATAAAAACCGTTAAGATAAGGAAACAGTTAGCTAGGCCACGCTGGAAGGAATTAGCCATGGTACTCATTATGATAACTTTACTTAGCCAACTAAAACTCCTGTTCAAGTTTTATCTGGGCTCAGCAGGTGTATTAAAGTGTAAATTGGTTGCTATCAATATGTAACTATTGGAGATAAAGCACATAAGTGTATTATGCAGAAAGTGAAATTATTATTCATCTAAAAGGAATACTATCACGATATGAAATGGAAAAAGAGCAGATAGGGCTACAGAGAACAAAATATTTCACTAATGCACAAATGCTATCAATTAAAATCATTTACTCAATTACATTTAATTTATGGATATGACCAGAGTCTCTTAGGGGCTTTAACAGGCAAACGTAGTTTAATGAAGGCAATGTGTAACAGTGCCACCATCCACAGTGCTGACATTAAGCAGCCAGTGAGTACTGTGCACACTGTTGAGTCCCTAGTGGAAACTCTGCCTGCAGGGAGCTCTTTGCTAGTCTTCTTAATTTCTGTCTTCATATTAAGCATTCACATGTATTGGCAAAGAAGTAAACTGATTCAACACATGTAAGTTGGGAAAAATAGAGAGGAGAAGAGTGTCTGTCAAAGGTGTAATTCTACATCCAGGTCTTTGAATCCCTCTTGCCACAGCCTGAGGGAGCGCTGGGCTGTTAGTCAATCAGCAACCCAGGCTGCTGCAAACCTCACATGAACACTGCATGTATTTCAGTGCCTATATATGTGTGTGTGCGCGCGCGTGCGTGCGTGTGTCCTTCTGTCTGTCTGTCGATCTCACAGCAATCATTCATGAAAGGTTTCTGCACAATGTTTGCCACCTGTGCTCTGGATTAGAGCACAGTGTCTCAGAGTTGGATTACACTCTGGGAGGGAACATGTGGCCCCTTTGAACACAGCTTTAACCCCCCCCCCCCCCCCCCCCGCTCCTCTGCATACATCAGAGCTCACTGTGGTTTGCTTAAGCTGCAACAGGCGGACATTATTGAAAAATAAGGAACTCTTTCATTGTTTCCAAATTAGAAATACTTCTTCTCTTGTTGCTTTGTATTCCAAAACTTTGGTCAAGTATTTATGGTTGTAGATTGACTTTATGAGCTCAAGTGATACTGTAGTAATAGATTTGGATATGGTTATATTGGTAGAACTCTTGTGTGAATCAGAAATGACAGAGTTTAAGAGACAGGCTTCTTAATAGTGTGCCTCCTTTATTATTTGTTGTGGTGTATGATCTTTTCTTTAACCCTTCATGTTGAGAAAGTGATTTCCAATAATTCATAAAAAGACCTCTCCAAAATAACAATTTCATATTTCACAGGAGCTTGAAACATAAACCAAAGTCAGAGCTTTAAAGAAAAATTGCAACACAGTTCCTCAGGCTGAACTGCATTAGGTTTACAATGTGGTAACATTTTAGGGAAATTAGCATTTACATCTCAAGTTTCATCAGAAAAGCCTTGTTGATGGAAGGAAACTCAGACCACAGTATGAAGTTTTTTGTACATTTTTTTCTGGAAGAACCATAGCAGGAAATCCAATCATCTTTAGTTGGTAAATTATACACATGAGAAAAACAACAATTCACCACCAAACACAAAAGTGCGCCCCTGAAATAAATATAAAAAATGTCATTGTGGGACAATTTTCATTCGAAAATGAAATTCATCAGCATTTCTAACCTAGCAGAAGGCATAATGTCTACTGAGAGAAAACTGCACTGCTAACGACTGCTGATACCTGTCATAACCAGAAGCCAAATACAAGGTTTGACAAAGACAGAGTTAAGTGTCAAATTTGAATTGGGAGGCTGTATTTATAAGCGCGCATCACAAGCTTGGTAAAATACCCACAATCCCCCTGATAAACTGGTATTTGCTGACCACTTCATGTATTTAGGTAAAGGTCTTTTCCATCCTAGATGTATTAATTAGTGGATTTGATTTTTTTCTTCTGGAAAGTGAAGACAAGTGAGATATGGGATTGGAGGAGTAAATTAATGTCTTACTTTGCACGGAGCTTCTCTTGTCTTTCAGGGCATTTGTCTCTTTTTGCATAATTGCTTCCAGAAAGGCGATATTTTTGGACAGCATGACGCAAGTGAGAATAAACACAGTAATTAGTGCTCAGAAAAACTGCAGGGAGTCGAGGGAGGAGGACAAAGGAGGACGTAAGGGGACGTTCATGGTGTAATTAATGTGACCAGCACAAAAGCAGTGGCCACCTGCTGGTCCTCTGCAACTGGATGGCAAGTAGCTTTCAAAAGGAAATATGCAGTGTTTGCTTCTTAAGACAGTCAGAAATAGGCTGGATATTTTTATTTTTCACAGGAACTTATTGCTGCAATTACTGCGACTAATTAACTTTAAGATATAAAAACCCTTTCTTGTGGTTCTGTTAATTGCTCTTAGTCTTACTGCTACAGATAAAGATGGTGTAGTCTCTTGGCAATTAAAAAAACAATGTTCTATGCTGCCAGACTGGTTTAAAATGTGGATATTTTTACATTATTCCTAACAATCAACGCCACAAGTTTTAAAGGTCACATATTATACTTTTTTTCAACAAGTTTAAATAAGTCTCAGAGCTCCCCAAAACATGTTTGTCAAGTTTCTTGCTAAAGATCCAATCCAATTCTGTATTTTAACATACCTATAAACCCCTCTATTTTAGCCCTGCTCAGAACAGGCTGCTTCAGTGTCTATTCATAGCTTTTACGTGACATCACACGCCTATGGTACCGCCCACTGGCAAACAAGAAAGGCTCCCTACCACTGTACGCTACAGAGAAGTAATTAGTCTCAGATGCCACCTACGTGTTTTGATCATAGACTGTAAAAATCTTTATCAGTTTTATTTTTCAAATGAAAGACAATTGTTGTTGAATGTGATGCACTAACCGACATGGAGACAAGCCCGGGTTATACTTCTACAGAATTGAATGAGAGAAAGAAAACCCAGAAAGGAGGACATTGTGGATTAATGACGTTAGATGCACCTCTGTCCCTGTGAGGGAATAAAAGAATAGACTTCTGCTAATCCTGCCATAAAATATTGTGTTAACTTGATCAAAATATTCCTGACTTTTAACTAACATTACTGTCCCAGACTGAGTGACTGAGTGACAGCTGACAGGCATACTGATACAATTGTTAGCTAACCTTAACTTGCTAATGTGAGCTAATTAGCCCCCACCGATGCTTGAATGATGAAGAATTTCTTGCCCTTCACTTCCCAAACAGCAGCATTATCGAACCAGACACATCAAAAATACATAAAGCTGCCTGTATGCTTGTAGACTTTCATCCTACAGCGGTGTAAGTAGAGGGATTCTCCTCTAAATATAAGCAAACAACACTGAAGCGTTGTTCTGGTGTTACGTTTAAAAGAGCGACCATGTCAACTGACGACTTTCAGACAAACGTGACTGAAAGTGTCCATCCAATGCCTCTTTGTTCAGTTTTTGTATTATTATATATTATAATGTCAATCATAATGTTAAAAATCCTTATTAGATATGTCTTTAATAAAAAAAGCTAAACAATGAGGCATTTTTAAGGACACATTATGTCGAATAACCACAGATGCATTTGGCTCAACCAGTTTTGGTTACTCTTTGAACTGTAACACAGGTAAGGACTTTGCAAATTCTAGTGGTTCAAATAGTGTCCCGTGTGCTGTATAAGGGCCGCAAGTGCCCAAAACTCTGTTGACTGTTTGAGTTCGGTTGTCAGGAGATGTAAACGTGTCGTTAAGAGATGGACAAATAGTAAGCCCATGCTGCAGGTGTTTTTTCAATGGTTGCCGCTACTTTCCTAAACACTTTTAGCCACCTAGCCATCCACACTGGTCACGTGACTAAAAGCTTTAAATAGCTTTAAATGCAACCATGCCCCTCTGGAAGGACTTGGGTGGCTTGGGCTTTTTTTGCACCATGCCCAACGTTTACAGCGAGAAGGTAGACTCAGAGGGCAGAACAACACCTAGCTGCGGGAGTGTCACCCACCTGGGGGAGGGGTTACTGCCACCTGTTTAAGCATTTTATGAGGATGGACTTTTCTCATAATTAGGGGGTTTGTATTGAGGCTATAGGGACACATATTAGTGTTAGAAAAACATAGTGATGTAGTGTAATTTGCATAACATGTGACCTTTATTGTGTTAATTGGAATGAAATTCCCTGTGTTAATTGGAAATTGTCCGCTATTGATTGGATTGCTGTTTGCTACAGAGATAAAAACCATAAGAAGTGAATAATGAATGAATATGTAAGTTAATTTGATCTGGATTCCCAGGTTGTGTGAATGTGTATCACCCAGGTTACTACTCAAGGCAAACTAGCTGTTGTGAAGGCCCTCCATTTCCTCTTCCCCCCCCCCCCTTGTCCTCTGTCCATGCTCCATCAACCCCCCTCTTCAGAACATCTGCAATAAAAGGCTCACCCACACCAAACAAAAACACAACAACCTAAAAGACATGAATCATCCTGAAGAGAAAAAGGGTGGATTTGCAGAGTGTGTGCCACTTTATCTCTGTTTATGGGTCGTTCAGTGACATATGAGAAACTCATTTTTTTTTAGTTGAGTACAGTGGTGTGTGAAGTAATGATGTGTATTCCTGTGTGTGTGTGTTCCTGATACTTTGCTGCAGGGCTGTGTGGGCAGAAGCGTCTTGTGCCGGTTTAAATTGATTTCCAGAATCCAGATGCAAGGCGCTCCTATGCAGGAAAGGGCTGTTTGCTGCTGCACACATTTATGAAAGGAGGTAAAAGGGTTTATAGCTGTGTGTGTCCCTGTGTATGTCTGATATGCAAGTTAGATTGTGAAAGAAGGAAAGAGACAGAGAGGGACAGGGAAGGTACAACGTAACAGGAATTGAGACACTTATGTTTCCATTGCTACCACAAAAAAAATGTATAACGTTTTCCAAGTTAGTCAAAAGAGTTTTTTCCCTTCTGTGAGAAACAGTTGTTACTTGATTATTCATGACTTTTTTTTATGTGCATTTTATATTTTTAGCCATATATAAGTGTTAGGCCGTTGTTTGTAAAGAAAAAAAGACAGAGAGACATGTAGAGTGTCAAGCAAGTGGAATAAACAGAAAAGCAATACACACAGAGCATGTATTTAGGAACTGTAGTTATCCAAAAATGACAAAGCCATCAATTTCTTGGCAGGGGGCAGCACCAGTTTAGCATATTTATTACAACATGGTTTACAGAGCAGGTTTTAGCTGCACACAACAGGCTAATGATGGATGGCGGCCATTAAATCTCCATGCTATTCCCTCTATAATTAATATTGATTTTAAATCAGCCTGCATGAACACATTTTAATTGCTAACTAACAATTCTTAAAATGTCATGCCCTCTCCAACACAGAAAAATGGCAGAATGGGAACTTTAATCTCCAAGTCTATATCTATTTGGGTTGAACAATTTGTAATAAAGGCTACAGAAAATTAGGAACACATGTCGACAGGTTTTTCACTTTTTTTCCCATACTGAATTTTCACTGGTATCTTGTGGGAGCTGTCCATGGCTGTGGTGCTGAAATCCCCTCTTCCAAGGCTGCTCTTCTGTTCTGTAACTCATTGTAACTTAAAGCTGCTGTGAGGACTTAAGAGTTGATAATGAAACAACTTGAAACTAATATTGATATGGCCCTTGTCATACACAAGAGCAAACCAGACAATCAGACAGAAGGTTGATTATGTAAATAGTTATCTATATGTCTGTTAACCTGCCACAGGGTATGTGTCAAATGAGGCGATGTACATTAAAATAACAATACACCCTCTTTGTTTCCATGCTAAAGAATAATTGTCTGTTTTACATTAGACATAAATAAATAAAAAAGGAGGACATTTTTGATAGAAAACAATATTTTAAATGTACAGGACAATATCAGCAAAGAGATAACTCCAGCTTTGTCCACAGGGTGCCAAAATCCACAGAGCTACGAAGTTCCTCCCAGGAGCTTTAAAAAGCTTTGAGACAAATCAGTGTCCACTGGAGAG